>JAQIWI010000388.1:0-34690 GCA_034698825.1 Deuterosminthurus bicinctus | reverse complement strand
AATGGAATTGAAACTCTGTAGAAAATTCATTCAACATTTGATCGGATGATTCGGGAAAAAAAAGATGATTGAGAACAAGAGATGGATGATTGGAGTAGAATAAAAAAAGAAAAGGGTTAAAGGTTTAGTGATCCCTTGAACATCTCCACCCGAACAATTGAAGGAACTTGAACTTTTTTTTAGAAGAGGGCGATGAATAATAAAATATGAGAATTCCATCTGGATTTCTTGGGGAATAAAAATGATGACATTAAAGGAAAGTGAGGAGCAGTTTCCAATGGTTTGTCTATAAATAAATAATCATTTGTGCGGATGTATTTAGAAGAAGAAGAAGAAGACGAGGACAGAGTGAGAGATAGACGACAATATGGAATGACTTTACTTGACGAGGGACCGTAAGAGTTCCATCTACATCAAAAAGAAGTAGAAGATTCTTTTGGGATGACATGATGATGTCGCTGAGTAAGTCCTGCTTCTTGTTCTTCTTCTTTTTCTTCTTCTTCTTAAGATGATGTTAGAACATGCAAAGATAATAGGGGGGCGGCGTAGAAATTTTTGCCAAATATTCCCAGTACTCGTATGTGAGAGAGATTAAGGATGGCTTGTCGGATGGTATATGAGAGCCACTAGTCTCTCTACTTTCTGTCTCTCGCTCTCTCTCTCTGACGATCAATATTGCAAATGCTTCTTCTTCTCTCTTTCAGGCGACGGCGGCGGGCGGCTGGTGATGCTACCAGCAGTTAGAACACTACTGGTAATACTAAGTCACATTGGTGGTAGGAAAAACTGTGTACAGGAGGAGGAGGAGGAAAAGAGCTTTTGGTATGCACAATAGCTGGACCCTTGTATTGCACTACTGTAGCCTCGGAATCCTCGTCGTCACTCTTCACACCGACTTCACCAACTCTCCGGGTTCGTCTGCGTTCTTCTTCTTGTTCTTGTTCGCCGGGCTTCAACTGGCTCTCTCCCACAACTCACAGCCTGATACTCGCTTTCCTGGCTTCACTCAACATCGACCGAGTAGTGGTAATACCTACGTAGAATTTATTTTTCACTCCTTATACTCCCGGCTCCACAGTTCCTCTTCTACTCCAGGACATTCAACAGTGTTCCTGTGTGAGGCTCAGCCCGAGAAATCTTCTGCTCCTATATAGTCTGCAGTATCCAGCGAATCTTTCCCCAGTCAAGTTCTTCGGAGCAATGGAAAAGCCTGTGTGTGGTCCTCCAACAACTGTGTACACTTTCTCCGTGTGTCCCCCCTCCAGAACCTCTCTTCCTGTCACTGATGTTTAAGTAATGTTCCCAACGCTCCAGCTGTCACCCTCGTTTTCGTCTCTTTCTTCAGTCCAGTGGACACCTTCTGTCACTGTTCAGGTGAGGTGGGAATCCTCATTGATAATATTGTCTACTACGTGTATTATTTTAGTGTGACCACGACGACGACAAGACTGAAGGATACAGTAGGATGGGAGGGATTTTTAGATGAAAAATAAAACCACACAAGCTGCCACGTCCCATAAGATCAGCCTGTCCGAGCTCAGCGTGTGTAATGTGAAGAGTAAAAGAGACTATAGCTAGTGTGGGTATGTGAGTTTATGTCAAGGCAGTTAGTGGTGAGGAATGGATGAGGTATTTTGTCATGGATATAGATGCAGATTTTCCACTTGTTCCTTTGAGCTTTGTGATAATTACATTTGAAAGAGTCAGAGGACAACGGGGAGATTGTATTATTTAAATTATGCCTTGCGGTCATATAAGTACATTAAAGTGCGAGTTTATTTTCCTGGCAGATACTGTCCCGTATCATCTCTCTGGTACACTACTGCACTGTTTGTTCTACTGATGTTGAATGCACGGATTTTTATTATCATGTTCCACTGAGGTTTATTCTTGTGAAATATACACCTGGGTTCCACAAGCACATGTGTCGTCTCATGGCTCATTAAATAAACTGCCTTTATCTGTGTAGTCCTTTTTACTCCTATCCCTGTTCATTTTAGTGGACGGATGCCCACGTGTATATGGCCCAGGTGAGATGGTGAATTTCACCAACTTTCCTACCATCATGTCGACCATTTCAATGCACAATAATGGCCGGAATTTCACATCTGTGAAACAGTATAGAAGGATCTTCGGGCCCTTTTAACTTTGCACAGACGGAGAACTTTAGAACATTGTCGGAGGTGTACACAAGTAGAATTCAAAAGCTTTTTGAGATGAGTACACATTACACATGGAAAATTCAGGTCTTTTTAGTACCTTTTTCTCTTTCTCTCTCTCTATCTCCCTCTCGCTCTTTTTTTCCACTCGCTCTTCCATCTCCTCATGTTGCGTGCCATTTTCAAGGTGTGTAAACATGAACTCGTTAGACTTCTAGCAAATTACCCACTCCTTCCTATGTATTTTCATGGTAATTCGCTCGGGGAAATAAATGAGAGCCTTCTTTTCATCACTCTGTAACTGTCTATCTGCTGCTCAAGTTGAAAAAGAACGAGAGCCGCGTGTATATTATGTGTGAGGAAGGGAATTTTTCCTATTATTAAATTCCTATCATCATCACATTGATAATTGGAGTTCACACATAGCCATTGCGGATACAGTAAAGGCTTACTACTGTTATGGCGTTGATTCAATGGTGAAAAATGTTGACATGGCACATGAGCATGGGCCAGTGTCATTAATTTCCTCCTGCCATATAACGTGCGTCGTCTACATCCTCACGATAAGTCTCTTCCGGCTGACAAAGTAGCCAACTCGTTGATGGTATTTGGAAACGACATGGGCTGGGATTAGAGGATAACTTGAGCGAGTAGAAATTTATCCTTATGTATTTTGTAACAAGGAAGCAAGACAAACTGGGGAGTTTTATGTAGTTGATACACATATACATGAGCTGTATTTGTAGCAGCAGCAGCAGCAGTGAAAGTAACGCACATATATCTACACGTCTTCCGGTGCATTAATGTTCTCTGGGTGTGTAATGATTTTATTCATATCAAACTGTCACTGTGTGAACATTGTTGGCTGAGAGATGTTGGGAGCAACTATGGGATCCGCTTTGCAAAAGGAAATGAAGAAGAGTGAAAGAATTGTGTGCGGTTGTGGAAGAGTATAGTATATCTATTCCTTTTCCCCGTTACTCACCCTGCTTGAATGGATGAGTGAGCTTTTTGTCGGTTTAAATTCAACGTGTACAGAGATAGAGACAGACATGGCTACCCATACACACGTAAGACAGTCACACACGCATACAAGCTTCTGCTTCACAGAACTTGATCCTCTGTCTATTAAAGGATACGAGGTTTTTCAACGGATGTATTATCATCATCATCATCATATGGAATTATTGAAATTCTTCAGCCACCTTTTTTCTATGTCAATTGCCAAACTTTTTCCACTACCATTCCTTCTCCCTCTACTATTTTCCCTACCTAATGACCCGAAGTTCTGATTTGGGCCATCATCTCTACACTATAGATTCTCCGAGGCCTTTGTACTAGTCTCCTTTTTGTCGAGGCCTTCCCATTTGTTTGTGAGGGATTACTATTCAAACATAAGAGTGTTGTAGCTGTAGCAAGTTCAATCGGATTGCTTCACATTAGATGTTTTTTTAGTGCTGATTTCCTTTCAAGGAAAACATCTCGCAATCTTTCCCTTTCTGTAGGGTGAAAATTTGATGGTGTGTGTGTAATGTGTGTCTGTATTTTATCTTGTGAAATCTGTACGTGTGGATGTGTACGCTTTGAGGTTTAGCGAGAGAGAATGACGAGGGGAAATAATTATTGGCAGCTGTATCAAAGTGTATACGTCTGCAATGTTCACTTCTCTTTCTTTCCCGGAGTGAGAGAGAGAGAGAAAGAGAGCAATATGAAGTACAGCCTTTGGCTGTTCACAGTAGTGGTTGTGATCCTATCTGTCTGTATGGTTGTCTCCGTTCATGATGATGATGATGAGCATCATCGCCAACCTCCGCTCGTCCTGAATGTTAATGAGTTTTCTGAGTAATTGGAAGGGGTTGGTGAATGGCATAAGTAGTGAGGATAATTAATGGCAAGTTGATGATGATGATGGAGCTGTCTGTGTGAAAATGTTGATTGTGAGGAATGTGCGGGAGAGCGTGGAGATGTGCTACCGTGTGAGTGCCCTCTTTTTATTATCCTCTATATCCTTCTCTGCCTCTGCAGCCTGATTATTCGGACTGCCTCCACCCGGGTGGTTGGCTACATTAGACCCCAATAAGTTAGTTGAATGAATATGTATATAGTATACACTCATTTATTTACGTCCAACAGTCCGCCTCCCACAGTTTGTACATAAGAAAAGATTTTATTACCACCATATTTACTCAATTTACAACGCTGGTCTAATTAGAATTCTTCAATAATTCTATCTTCGTCCTCCTCCCACTTTTTCTTCTTGTGTCTTCTCACTGTGAAGTGACTCTTTTTTTCCCGCACTTGTTGCTCGCACTAATGATTCTGGCTCACAGATACTTACAAAAGCAAACATTTGTGCACACGAACAAAAGGCACTCACACAGAGGCACATCAGCTGACACAAATGACAAGCTTTCACTTTGTCGTCTCCTCCTCATTTGGCCAAGACTTTTAATTCTGGATGCCAATTAAGTGAGTAGTGTTTGACAACAAGCTCTTCCCCTCTCTCTTGTTTCTACTATATGGTTGGAAAAATCACTGGTGTGGCGGGCAGGGGGGCTGACTGGCTTGATGTGTGTGTGTGTATGATTCGGAGCGGAAGGGAGTCGGATTTTTCTTTTCCTGATAGACGCCGCGCATCACCACAAGTCATCATAGCAACTGTGCGGTTTTATACAGCTCAAGGTTACGGACATACGTGACATGGAAAACAGAGATGCGGATGATGTGTCGTGACTATTTAGAGGGCTGCTTCTGTGTTTGTAGTTGATATGAGTTTGTCTGAAGTGCATGTGTGAGTGTGTGAGTTTGTATGCCGAGCGGCTTTTCTCGCCTCGTTGCAAACGGTAAATAAAGAGGATGCGGAGTGACTTTTAGAGAGCCTTTCCCACTGTGACCGTTAAATGCTGTCTTCGACTCCGGAGCAGAATGGAAGTTAATTTAGTGTTTGTAGTATTCCCTGCTGAGAGAACGTGTGTGTGTGTGTGTTTGTGTATATGTGTGTGTGTATGTGGTTGCAGGGCATGGAGGGTTGGTTGGTGTAGGTAGGAGTCTAGGAGATTACTAACTACCATGACATTATCAGTTGTGTCACATATATACTACACTCACTCAAATACTACATCGGTATGTATTCGCATTCACTCATCACATAGAGGGGAAGCATGCTATATACGTAAAAAGTTATTTTTTCACACAAAGAGAGGGCATGATAGAAAGACAAGAGATGGAAAATGGAATCAATTCAGCATGTAATGGGGCCGTGTCTTCCCTGTGGAAAAAGCTGAGGGAGGAAGAGAAAATTAATTAATTTCCAAGGGAGAGGTAAAGATGTAACTGCACGGTGAAAACTAATTTTCCTTTGCCAGGCGATGATTGCACAATGTGCACGTACAGCAATTCTTGTTAACTCGCCCAGTTTCAATGGAAGTGTCGACAGGGACGATGAGGAAGAAGTTGCTCCTGCTCCTTCCTTCCCAACTTCCCAACACTCTTGCCTCTCAATCACTTCCAATCGAGTTTTAATTTGACTTGAATCCTCACTCTCGTGTACGTTTAATAGCGGGTTGAGCACTAATGGTGAAAAGCCATAGGCTTGATGGAGCCAGTTGAGAGTATCAGGGTGGACTTGGAGTGTGATTCTACAGTGTTGATCAGAGCGGATATTGGATTGAGGAGGAGGATGCTGCTGCTGCTCTTGAGTCAGACCTCTTGTCCAATTTTCTTCCACTTCTCTCATAAGAGCCGGTAGACAAGAGCAAGTGTAGTAATGGCGAAGGAGCAGAGCCAAGCAGTTTTTTTTCCACGGCTGATTAACCGAGTTATGGAGAGCTAGATGTATCGGACAGGCTGATCCAGGATCGTGACTGTAAACTTGTGTTGTTAACAGCTCAAGTAAGTGGTTCAGGATTTCTTGGGCGTTCTCCATGACTGCTTGATAGACAGCATCTTGACTGAAACGAAAGTCACACGTATTATCCTCCTCTCCCATCCCTCTCGAATCATCAAGTGGTTAGGTTACTTAATTAGTATCCTATACAATAGGGTTATATACACTCCTCTCATCTCTTACATGCACTCTTTCAAGTATGCTGATTAAAAGTTTTTGACGAAATACGTAGTGAAAGAGAGAGACACACATAAAGTAAGGTGGTTACCCGTAAAAGTTTGTCACCGTCGGATTAGCTCCACTTGAAAGGAGGTGCCTGACACATGGGAGATTTTTTAGACGAACGGCAGTGATGAGCGGTGGCTCCCTCCGGCCTCCCTCATAACTTTTCCCATCCGGATCCGCACCGAGTTGAAGGAATAGCCTCAAAGCTTCCGGCCGATTCTCTACCACACACGCTGTTAACGCTCTACGTCCCCGAAAGCTCACACTCAAGTCTAAATTATGCTCCCTGAATTGACTCAGGATGAATTCCTTATCATTCCTCTTCACCGCTTGTTCAATCTCCCAGCCGCTAATGCGCTTAGGCATCACGCTGTCTCTGTAGTCACTCTGAGCAAGACCAAGTGGCCCTGGGCGTGTGGGAGAACAGTTGTCGTTTTGGTAAAAGAAAGAAGAAAAATACGAGACTGTCCTTCTTAGATTGTCTTTATCGAGCTTGCTGGAAAGCTGAAGGACTCAAACAGAAAAGTGGGAAATGGAGCGTCCACTATATAATCCTCCTTCCTCTCCACGTGTGTTATTTTTAGGTGAAAGCAATAACAGCCATGGCAAGCTGTGCAGAGAGAATGATCCACATGCTTTTGCTGCACACGCACATAGTACTGAAGGCCTTTGGGAAGGGAAGAAAAGGCAGCAGCACGAGTTTCATGTGCTGGACGAAGTTGAGGAGGATATGCACATGTGTGCAATTACTATACTACATGTGAGGGGGAATGTTGACAGGATGTAGAAATGTTCTTAGTTCACTCACACGCTCATAAATTGCTTTATATTCAACGTTGTCTCCGCCAAGAGTTTGTTATGCGGGATGTAAAGGCGGCCCATGTGCCTTTTTCAGGCTTGAGGTATGCCAGGGGATAGAGATTCTCTGTAGGTGAATGCACACACACATATGGTACAGTGAGAGATACATCTTGAGACGTCAATGCTTTTTACCTTAAGATAAAGAATTGGTGTGTAAACTCTTTTCCCTTTTACTATTTTTAGTTTGCTCGCTTCATAACACTGCTGCTGCTGGTGTGAAAGAAGAAATGACGGGAGAAGAGTCCTCTGCTACTCCCTCTTCATCCCTTTCCATAGAGGAAGACGAAGATTTAGGAAGAGTGCTGCTGATGATAGTTGTAGCAGCAGAGTAAATGCCTCGGCTTCACCTCCACGAGTATTCCATCCAGGACAGACACACTATTGACGTTAGTAGTAGTAGCACTAGTGTTATTCACATCGAAAGAAGCAGAGGAGGAAGACGACGGGGACGGAGAAAAGAAGAAAAAGTACAAGAACAAGTTGTGGACCTCACTAGGGACTCCGCATGCTTATTGTAAAAAAGGTTGAAAGTAGTAAGCAGTGGTCGTAGTAGTCGTAGCAGAAGGAGCGAACTTAGTCCTCCCAACTTTCCTGTCTCGATGTGAGCGGGCTGGAATGAAACTATGGTAGTGATTTTCAAGGGAATTCTTCTTCCACTACTACTTCTACCACCACCTTGCTCTTCTCTTTCCACGACGACTCCCTCCTGCCTCTGATCCGAAGAGAAGACAATGAGTAAGTAATACTCTTTTTGAGCAGATTTTATCCATGACAAAGAGTTAGATGTCTGTGGACAGGGACTCTGTTAAGATGACATGTAATATATGGGCAAGTGTCCTGGACGTGCTATTTGTGCTGCCTCAACTGTCTCCCGCTCTGTCCGTGTCCTCTTTCCTATGTGTCTCTTCTTGGATTGTGTTGGAAAAGAAGAGGAATTGTAAGGATGTGTCATGTTTGTATATGTGTGAATTTGTCTGCAGATCCACCACCACATCATCATCATCATCACCATCATCCTGGTGTGGCTATAGGTCCGCTACCGATCGGCATGGTGACAGCTCACGGAGCAGGTAAGGCTGGAATAATCTCATTCTCCTTCTCCTCCTCCCACTCCTAATATCATCCTCCCAGTGGGATACGATGTGAGATAATAGTCAATTCCACTTTGATTTCCTCACACATTACAGGCGGGCCTGTGGGTATTGGGATCGGAGTTCCCATAATGACCGCAGCTCCCATTGTACCCTCAATGCCACCTCAACGTTCACCCCAACCACCAGCCGGACCGACAAAGAAGCTCGTATCCCCGGACTCGTCGGAGGATGGGAAGGATATTCTACATGCCTTGAGTAGCAGCTGCAATCATCACCGAACTCCATCTCCCAATTCGCCCCATTCCACCAACAGCGGCATTGGTTCCAATAATGGAGCCGGCTTGCCTTGGACTAGTCACGGAATCCTTCAACCGATTGCGGGCATGGGATATCCTGTGATGGGCATGACCCCGGTAATGGGCCCACCCCCTGTGCTCTCTGAACCTGGGATGCTTTATGGGATCCTTAGTACACCGACAACGCAAGAGTTAAGTCTAGCACAGGCAACGAACACTTCGCTCCCTCAAGCTCCAGCCATTTCCGTGCCTCTTCCCATGGTGACGACAACCACGATGAATTCCAGTCCACCGACCGTGGTAACGGCTGTGGGTGTAGTGGCCAGTAGCGGTGGACAACAAGCTCAGCAGCAGCCTGCCAAAGAGATAATTCATTGCAAGTCTTGTACCCTATTCCCTCCAAATCCTTCCGCTCCCCCACCGACAACGAGAGAGAAGCCGCCCGGATGTCGCACCGTCTTCGTGGGAGGACTGCCGGAAAACGTGACGGATGAGATAGTTCGGGAGATATTCGAGCGGTGTGGAGAGATCACAACGATCCGAATGAGCAAAAAGAACTTTTGTCACATCCGATTTGAACTGGAGTCCTTTGTGGAGAATGCCATTTACTTGTCTGGCTATCGGGTCCGCATTGGGAGTAACAGTGATGCGGCCTACATTGGAAGACTTCATGTGGACTATGCTCAAGCCCGGGATGACCTTTATGAGTGGGAATGGTGAGTCTTTTTAGCTGCTCCTTTATCCTTTTCTTCTTCTTATTCTTCTCATCCTTTCTTCATGCCGGACTTCTTTGGAGGAGCTCAAGTAGTATTGTTATCGTTTCCACACTTGTTAATTAGTCGGGAGAGGAAACTTTTGAGAGAGAGACGTCATCGAGAACGAATTGAGCAGGAAAGGTTACTCCCACCAAGTCCTCCACCTGTGGTTCACTATTCCGAGCATGAGGCAGTTAACCTGGCAGAGAAGCTAAAAGGTGAGTGAAAATGCCAGACAACCAACTTAATTTCCCTGCTGATTTCCCGTCGTCTTTACACATACAATCCTCACATTTGACTAGATAATCCCACACACACACACACACACACACACACACTCTTCTTTCTTCTTATCATCTGTTCTCATTTAAGTCCCCTTCCCCATGTGTCTTTAATGGAAAGGAGTTGTAGCATGTTCTTATCTCCGCTTGCAGGTGATGAGACATTCATAAAAGCCGTCCAAGTTCTCATCACATGGCTTGATCGAGGAGACTGTACGAAGCGAAATGCCAATTGCTTCTACTCCATGATACAGTCGACGAATTCCCACGTCCGTCGGCTACTGGGTGAAAAGTCCCAGTATGATGAGGAGCTTAATAAGGCCAGGGAACTGATGAGACAGAGAATGCAAGGATTGCTCATGCAGTGTGAGTGTACGGAGACGGCTTAAATATTGCAAGACTGCAAATTCTCATGTATGCTATTTTGTCTGTTCGCACAACAGTCGGTCAGATTGAGAAGGTCTTCCTCGCAGCTTGCCATAAGAAAGCATGGGATCATTTCACCAAGGCTCAAAGAAAGAACATTGAGGTATGGAAGAAGCAAGCGGCGGTGAGTATATATTTCCCTTTTTATTCTTCCCCCTTCCCTGCTTTCCTGTCTTCGTCAGCATAGAGAATGTGTATGAGGACGTTATTTAGCAAAATGAGCTGGAGTAATGAAGGTTCCCTACGCCGTTTTCTGGTACTACACAGGAAATTAAAAATATCCAGCTGGAGGAGGCTCTGAATGAGCGGACTGATGAAGAAATGGAGCTGTCAGACTCGGAGTCTTCTGATCTTGATGAGAGCGGGTCCCCACGTGGGAAGAAAATGCGGGTGGATGAGGATAAGACTGTTAATCAGCTAAAAGTGAGTACGAGCGTTGAATTTTATGCATGGAAGAAGTAGGAGAAGACGAGCAGAAGGGGAATTAGAAAGATAAACATAATTGTGAAAGGCGGCGGCGGCGGCGGGTGTGTTAGGGGCTATGGGAGACGAGTGACTGGAAGAGTAGAGATTGCAGCATGCGTCTGATTTTTCACTTGCAGGAGGAAAATGACTCCCTTCGGTGCCAGCTAGAAGCTTTCAAAAATGAAGTTGATCTCATAAAGGCCGACCTGAAAACGGAACTAGAGGCTAAAGACCAACAACTGCGGGAGATGCACAAGGTAGACAGATGATGGGATGATAATGATGGGATGTCTCATTATTGTAGACAGCCTCTCTTTCCCTATTATGTTAGGACTCTGCGAGTGGTAGTCTGATTACCAAATTATTTATGATACCACACAGGAGCTCCAGTCCCGCCGATCTCACTCAAAAAGTAATTTAAGTAATGGAACTGCCGGCAACATGATGATGACGATGATGGAGCAAGAAGAGGACCCTACGAGTAGCGTCAGACCGAATTCGTCGTCCTCGTCTACAAACCTGTCCAATGGGGACGTGAAATCATCGTCCGCCGAGATTGTGGATAATTGCGATAGCAGTAGTAGCAGTATTCTGAACAACAATACCAGCAGTCATCATCACAATAATCATGGGACGGGGAGCGGTGGGAGTAGCAGTAATAGCTGTGAAGCATGGATATCCGCTGACATTAAGATAACAGAGACGGAGGCACGTCTAATTGGAATCATTTCCACGTTCCTACATGTTCATCCCTTCGGTGCTAGTCTGGAATACATTTGGTCCTATGCTCAAAAGGTTCTACCCAACATGAGACCCAATCAACTTGAAGCTTTAATGTACAAATTCCCAACTCTATTTCGTCAACAACTATCCGGCGTGGGGGCAACGCTGGAAAGAAAGTGGATTTTTGTCGGATTCTCCTAAAAAAAAATTGAAAAAAAACTTTTGTGACAGAAGGGGAGCCCCCTCTGGACTTTACTATACAGTCGCACATCTCAATGACTGCTACCAAGAGATTCTTTGTTGTTCCTCCTCCGTGCACGTCCATATTATTTCACTTCGCCGGTCTAGCTGTAAAAAATGTTATACGTTAAAAAAAAGTTGTAGGTCGCTGCGACCTGGTCGCAGTAGGAGCAACTATATGATTCAAATCAATCATTTGTGATATATGTCCAGTGAAGTGACGTTTGTATTTTTGTGCTGTTTTTTTATTGTTGTATTTATTTTCACATTTTTATACTGTGCGTTTCTCGTTTGTCAAGATAAAAAACTGTCGTGCTCGTCCGGTGCTTCCGTTTGTTAGTACAAGAGCATTCTTGAGGCACTGTGCAAGTGTATCAACGTGGGATTTCTTCGTGTTTGTTCATACGTATCGTCTGCATTTGTATTGCCGCAGACACACTCATTTGAAAGTTTCCATTGTTGTTGTTAGTAAATTCTTGGCTTTTGTAAAGCGCGAGGGGGACTGGGAGACTTGGTTTAGTGTCAGTGATGTGTGTGAGATGGAAGAGGAAAAAAAGATGATATTATCGATTTCCCCCTCTTCTCCTCTTTGACAACGAGATATTTGACCATCCATGTTAAGAATGTGCTAAAAATTGATACGAAACCTTCGCCTCACTTGACGTCGTGGTGGAGGAAGAAGAAGAAACTCTTCGGATATTAACTCGTCCAAATGGGCTCTCAATGAGCTTCCGGCTCATAAAGCCCCTGGATCCTGTGTACCCTTAAACTGTGCAGACTGAATGGTCGTTAAAATGAGCCCATTATCCTCCTTCTTAATTCGCCTCTCTACACACTTGACGTACTGCAACAACGAAGACATTGGTAATAATAATTAAGAGGACAAAATATAGCCGTAATTATGGGACTATTTTTTCGGCTTTTATTACGTACATTTTGCCAGGAGTAGTGGGTAATAGAATATCAAATAGTGTGGTGTAGTGATCATCATAGTATAATACACTAATAATGTTAATAGCTCACCAGGTGTGTGGTCCGTGGGGAATTGTTTAAGTCCACACGACTTGTAGAAAAAGACGTTTCGTGTATAGCCTCTCTGACCGCTCAGTTGCCCGGAATCGATCTCTCAGTCAGTCATTTCGGGCTACATAAGAAGACCAGAAATAAAACAAGCAGCATTGCTAGCTGACTCGACTGAAGCCCATTCCCTGATGTTGGATTTCGGAAAAGCCTGTGGGCATTCCTATCCTGACGGGCCACACACGCAAGTATGTAGCCCACACGGGCTCAAAGCTGGACATTTTTGCAAAAATTTTCACACACACACACTCACAAACACAGCTTTCATGTGCACCATTAGTCGGTACACAGATATTTTGGTACCTAATACATAATAATAATAATAGCAAGCTTGAACAGCTCCAAGTCTACACTACAATATTTAAATTAGAGGAATACGTACAATCATATTGATTTGCCTCGCTTGTTTCAAAGAACTTGCGGCTTCCGAGCTTTGATTATCTTCACCGCAATGCTGCTGACTGCCTTTGTGCTAAGGGCAGCATTATTATTGCTGTGAAGAGTAGATAAAAGAGTTGGTGGTGAAAGGACTGACTGACATTTTAGCTTTCTTCTCCCTTCATTTACAGTACACACGAATCCCTCTAAAAGCAATTAAAGTAGTGTGTTCAATGAGATAACCCTAACGGGTAGGTGGAAAAGTTCGCTATTCAGTATTATTAAATATAAAACAATCTGATAAACTTTACTTGCCAAATTTTACATGATGATGAAAAATAAAGAAAGAAGATATTGAATTTGGATAGAAACAGATTGGAATTGACATATAGTCGATGTTGATGGTGACGAGCTGAATAACCATGACGGTGGATCAATCATCGTTTTGTGTCTGCTGTAATTTTTGGAACGTTCACGACGAGCCTTTGCTTGATTTCGGGGGGCAACTCGGGGAGTTCGCAGGCTGTTCCGTATAATCTGAGGACCGTATTCCAGAAGCGGGCGCGTAGGTAAGTTAGCTCCTCATCATTGATGGCCTGTAGTGGGGAGCGTAGCGTAAAGGTGTATTTTTTTTACCTTGCCTGAATTAAATGAAATATCACGTTACCTCGGTAACATCCTTAGCCGCAATGGCGAGCTGAACAATCAAGTCTTGGAATGAGAGAATCTTCTTTTGCAAAGCCTCTAGCTCTCCCGGCTGCCCAAGTCTTTTCATCGCCCTTCCAATGAACACTTGCCTAAACTTGTCCATATCCGGGGCCGATTTACATTTAGCATGCTCAACTTTGACCTTTTCCAGCTCCGTTTCCACTTCCTCTAATGTCTGAATACGAACGTCCATCACCATTTGTCTCTCACTTAGCTCTGCGATCATTTTGCGAAATTGAAGAGCCTTGCGATGAAGGAGAGCATTTTCCTCCTCCAACATTTGTACAGTCATTCTTGCCTCTCTTAGTTTGTCTGCAATGTTCTGATAGTCCTCTCTCAATTTGACACTTTCCTCTCCGCACAACTCGATCTGTGTATACATTTGTAGGGCATTATACCACGTTTAGGGACTCATGATGGCGAAGAACGAGCGAACTAACCTGCTCCCTCAAACTTATGTTCTCTTGGATGGCATTTTTCACAGTAGCCGTGAGGGACAGCTGCCCTGCTTTCTGGATGTCTTTGGCCATTTGAGTAATGATGTCAGTAGCGTCATTTTTCATCTTCTCTCTTGATCTAATCATACGATTCTCAAGCTCGTCAAACTTCTGAGCAAACCCCTTTCGCTCTTGTGTTAAGTTGCGTCTGAGTTCGGCTGTCTCCGCCGTCAGCTTGTCCTTCTGCATGCGGAATTCTTCTAAGGACGTCAGCTTGGCATCTACAAAGGACCGAAAGAGCTTTTCAGCTCAATGAGCACAAATAATATTGATGGACTTGGATTAGACTTGTTTGGATTATTCACTATAAGGACGCACTTAGCTCAAGGATTTGTTTGTCCAGTCCGTTTTTCATCTCGTTCAATTCTTCATCCTTTTTGGAGAGCTTCCGCTCGTATTCCTTCTTATCGTCCGACCATGCCTGAAAGATTCGAGCTGTTTACTTTGGTCATGTTGCATTAGCATTTCATTTTATATAATCCCGGACACATGTGCTCACCGACCTCTTGGACTCCGAAAAGTCTATCCTCGAGCTCCTTCACGTTCGTTCTCTCTTCCTCCAGGCCTCTCTCCAGATGTGTGACCAGATCGGTTTTCTCATCTCGCGTTTCCTCAAGTTGCTCCTTGTACACGTTGTTTTGACTCTCCAAGTAGTCACACTTTTTCTTTAATCTGTGCAAGTAATTTAAGTCAACTGCGAGCTGGCTGACATGAGTGTGTAAAACAGAGATATGTCACCCTAGATTCAGAGTTTCTAGTTCCTTCACTCGTATCTCCAGTAGGGCCATTTGAAATTGAGTTTCATCTTCTTCCTCCGCTTCGGGGTCCACCACTGGAGCCTTCCCTTCGTCCTTTTTCTTCCCTTTCTTCTTTCCCTTCATCCTCCTGGATCCGTGAGAATGACACGTCTATTCTCAAATCTTTGTTTGCCAAAACTGGAGGAAACTAGGCGAAGAACTGCTGCTACTGTACTGTAACATTCGATTCGTTATTCATTTATTAAATCAATTCTAGACAGAGAGTCAGTCTCAAACCGAACGGGTGTTTATTGACCAAACACACTAAAAGGAGGTTCACATTATACAAAATCCCAGCAAATAGCACATGGTTGACAATAATTTCGGAAGCCTGTTGTAATATCTACACATTTATGCTTTTATGTATACAAATGCCTTGTAGGTTAACTAAGTTGTTGAAAAAAATTTGCCGAGGAGGAATTCGACGGAGATTTGTTTGTGATTTTATTCAACATCATCAACCGTGATAGCCACCGTAAGCATTCCAGTTCTGTGGCTGAGGAGGATAGCTGTATCCAGGTTGCCCTTGATAATTCCATCCAGGGTACTGGCTGTACTGACTGCTGTAATCCTGGCCACTAGTTACTGCAGTAGAGGTAGCACTTGTGTTATCCGAGGCTGAATTAGTTCCACTCGGCGTGTTGTGGTTGTACTGTGGTGCTGCTGGTGTGGGATATGTTCCGGCCACAGCTTTAGGATACTTGGGGGCTGAGGTCTCCTGCTCGGGCCTGGATGGCAATAATTGAATTAGCAATTTTGGCAATCTCAATCACGTTCACTCGGGGAGAAATTTAATTAAGAGGCTACAACTCACTTTGTTGAATTGGCTTTCTTTTGACGTGCTCCACTTGAAAAAGTCTGCAGCTCCTCGTAAGCTATTTGTAATCTATAAATCAGAGTCAAATTGAAGTTTTGAGAACAGAAAGTTCGAGTAAGCAAAGATCATTATGACCTTGCATATTAGATTACCTCTCTACATCTGCCCCATAATCGTCCAGAAATTCAACTTTACGATGGGCTAGTGTAGCTTTATCTTCCACTGGGATATCTGCTGCCAGAGCTTTATCGAATGAAGACACCACCAACTCCAAGTCCACGGGCTCTCTATCCATTCCCAATTCCACTAATGCCATAGCAGTTTGCACCCTCGAGCTCTGTTTAGCAATATGAAAACAATCGGGGATTAAGTTGGATATGAAAGAGAAACACTCAAGGACTTACCTCATGGTCATCAAAAGCTTGCTGCAGAAGTTTCACAGCTCTCTCGTAGTCATTGGAGACCTGTCACAAGGACAAAAATAACAAATGCTATCAAAACACTTCATTATTTCAAAAACTCATGACATGGAGATATACCTTTGCTAGGAACCTGGCATATTTAATTTTGATGAGAGCAGCGTCGGAACTATCCTTCTGCTCTTTTAAATATTCTTCGAACAATTCGACACATCTGGGAATATCGCCTTGGCGTCTGTGAAGATTTATCAGTCGGAAATAAACGTGGGCAGAGTTAGGGATAGCTTTCTTCAAGTTTTCCAATATTTCTACCGCCTTAGTTGCTTGACCTGCGGACGAATTTCCGGATTAGAAAAGTTCATGACAGAATTATGGGAAAGTCCCACAAGCTCACGCATCATTCTGAGAACATTACCTTGCGACTCTTCAAAAGCGGCCCAATGTAAATTAATCCAAGGTTTGTTCTGGTGGTGAACAGAACATGCTCGAGCTAACACATCCCGTAACCTTTCCACGTTAGCTGTTTTCTGTGACTGCAGATATTTAATGTATTTAATCCAATATTCTTCGTAGAGACAACACGCAATAAGGCATCTTTCAAACAGTATTAGGATTCGCTTCTCCTCTCCTCGCTCAATCTCAAAATCAAGGTACTCTTTCCAGATCTTCAGTTGCCCCTTCTCCAGAGGCTTCACATGGAAGTAAGGCCTCTTGATCTAGATATAAATCAATCGTTTCCACGAATCAAATGCATGAAATTCCAAATGCTTCTCCATGGTTACTCAAATTTACTCACAGCTTCCTCGTAACTCCACCTAGCCTGGGCATCGGCCTCTGTTTTCTTGTAGACTTCTGATCTTTTCTCGATCATCTTCTCACGAATCGTTGATTGCTCAACCTGTCCACATGCATTAGGTTTTATCAGTCAAAAATTTACAGTATAGCATTGCATACATACCGACTCTCTTTCCTCTTCGGCAGCATCGCTGACGGTGTCCTTGACAAGAGCTTTCAAATCAAGATATCCCTCTTCGCCCAGCAGATCTGTAGGGTTGCTGTCATTTACCAGTTCCTTGAATCTGTGAAAAAGCCACATTGTAAGCACAGCTGGAGTGAGTAAATATATTCTGCAGAGTGACTTACTTTTCAAAATGCTGAGCATACGACTGTGTGGGAACAGCTAGGAGTTGATCATAAATGCCAACCACTCTACGAAGGTCTCCATTGTCTTTCTCATACTGCAGGTAGTGCTCCCATAACTTGTCAGATCTAAAGATGGATTTGATTCAGAGTTGTATACGATTTAAATTTCTATTTTTTTCCTACATTGACATTATTTATATACATATGATGAGGTTACCTGAATTCCATGCCTACTGTCTTGATGGCATTTTGAAAGTGCTCCCTAATGACATCAGGCTCGTTTTCATGCGTCGCCTTGATGTAGTTCAAGTAGTGAATCCACAGGTCAACTGAGAGAGGGATGGCTTGGAGACCGCGTTTGAAGACCTAAAATTTATCAGCGGCAAAGATGCATAGTTAGTTTCCATTCTCATTATAAGGACCCCAGTAAAGGTATACCTCCTGCCAAGAAGTTCGCACAATATGTTTGAGATTTATGTGTATTAATGATACCGAACGGCTACAGGAGTCATACCTGCGAGGGCTCGCACATCATGCGATACGCGTCTCAAAAAAGCTGTGCATTTCATCATCATCATCATCATCCTGTTAAAGATTATATCTCTGACTGAATAATCCATTCTGACACGTTCGAGCGAAGTGCGACATTAACACACACATTTCTTCCGTTCCATTGGGTAACTTTTTGATAAATATTACATTGAGAACAGATAGAAAAAATGGTACAATAGTGATGTTTACAATTTTGCTATGTACAATATTCATGAGATATACAATAGGGATAAAATATAAAGTGTGCAAATTTTTGTATTCTTTGACGACTGAGGCAGGATGAATTCGGAACGAGTGACAGAGGACTTGGACACTCGTCGAGGTGCACCAGAACCTCCCAAGTTCTGTGCATCTTCCAATGCTCCTCCTCCTCCTCCATCCGACGAAAAGCTACAAAGACCTGCTGTCATACTACTTTTTTCCATAACTTAAGTCCATTTTATTAAATGGTTTAATTCTGTGTTCGTTTACTCTGAATACCTCAAGAAAGGCCCACTCGGTAATAAAATGCCCTTAGGATTCTCTTCCAGCAAAGTGTCGCAGTTAGTTTTTCGCAAAAATATATGGATGATGAAAATTAAAATGTGTACTAAGTCAGTACTATATCTAATTCGATAATCAAGTACCTTTAAGCATTCCTCTGATGAACCTTGTCTCTTCTCCAGGTCCGCGTACTTTTTCCAGTAGCCATAGCAATAAGGGTACCGGGCAAAGAACTTGTCATACGCGTCTCGGGCAGCAACCAGTTCGTTCTGAAATCACCATGACCACCATTTAGATTCAACAAATGACCTCCAATAGAATACCGCCAGTGTGACAAATACACTGCAGACTAAAGATCGGGTCAGTCATCAGCTCTGACCCGATTTGACAAAAATAAACCCAAAAATCTCACCTCATGGTCAACATACTGGAGCAAATACGTCCAAGAAGTAAAATCTGCCGGATTCTCTTCAACTGGTTTCCAAAGTTTCTCCAATTCCGGATGTAAATCTTTCCCACTGCTCTCCGTATTCGTCTTCTTTGCAGGACTAGGACCATCCTCCTCATTCACTTCACAATTGTCTTCAGCTTTATCTCCCGTATTATCTTGTTCATTCAGTTCAACTTCTGCCAACTTCCTCTTCGGTGCATCCCGTACATTCCCATCGTCTCCGTTAGAACTACTCGCTTGATTATTCACACCTCCATTCATCACTTGCTCACTAGATGAATTCTCATCCATGGAAGAATACCCCTGATTTTGCCAGCTCGTAAAATCTGACGCCATGTTCATCATAGAACTTTCTTCCGGAATACCTGTCATTCCCCCGTCACCTGAATATTCATCTGCAAGAAATTACAAGAGATTAAATTAACTAGACAATCTAGAAAAGTACTCCCGCAAATTGAAACAAATTCACAAATCAAGATTCACATTACATTCCCTCATCGTCCTGGTATCATAACACTCGTCACAACGTAACTGAATATTCATCAGAATAAATAAAAATCCGTCTATAAAGTCTAACAAAGAAAACTGATAAAGACATTTTACCTCGTCCTTGGGCCAACATTTGATCCTGTAAGCCTTGCAGCCCTTGTATGTCACCGTCGTCGTACATTGTCTCCATAATTCCTGTCACTGACTTGTTTATTTATTTATTTTATTATTATTATATTAGATTTTCCCCAATGAATTTAGTTATTCACCTCTTCGCTTTCAAGTCGTCGTCAGTCGTCAGTTTTTTCGTCTCCTCCAAAAAGCAGTTCAAATTCATTTGCTATCCAGCACTAGGGTCATCTCTGGGACTTGATTCATTGAATTCAATGCGACCATATAGATGGAAGCGGTAGCCCTTGAGTGAAGCATGTGATCAAAATTGCTTCCAAATAAAATCCTGCTCGCTCGAACCAAGTCAATTTTCGTCGTCAGCTGCGAATTCATGAAAATGATGATGACGGCTACAATAATCCTCTGTGAAAATTGGACATTGTATTTACTCGAAGGCAGTTGTAGTAAGTACGCAGTTTATAAAATCGATCCCATCCAAAAAGCATGGCAGAATAATTTATTAAACTTCCGGCTCCGGCTCCTCCATTGTACATGGACAACAACGAGCTAGTTTTTTTCTGAATATGGAACGAACGAACGGACACCCAACGACCCAACATCTAACACGCATATTGCTCATCATATTTCAGCCGTGTCGTGTCACTCCACTCTGCTACAGGATAAAAGAAATAATAATAATATTGACGCTATTTAACACATTTCCCCGTCCACGTCGCCCCATATTACTCCACTTACGACAAGTGTGGCCGCCGTCATTGGCCGGACAAGGACAACAAAATGTCACTCTGGCACGTCACCTTCCGTGCTCACTCCCACTGTAGTCTCTTTTTCTCTGAATATATAGGAAGAGGAAGACGGACAGTAGTAGTGGAAAATCCATAATAATCAATTTTTCAATAATCCCTCACATGTGTATACAAGACAGAACAAGCAAGCAAGCATAAGCTTTGATCCTCAAATCCTTCTACTGACCCTCTTTGCAGCAATAATTCTAATTCATCCATCTTCAATCATAATGCCTGTCATAATAATAATAATAATGTTTGCCACCGTCTTCTTCCTTCCCCACAGGGTACATTTAAGTGTGCTGTATAATTATCAACAACACAAACACACACCTTCAAACTATTCCTTCGCCTCTTGTCCCTGCTCATATGCGTGTCTACATTTGAGAAGGCCTGTGGGAGGCAATTATTTTAACTGGTTTGGCCAAAAAAATTCAGCGTAAACACAGAGAGTTAGACAGAGTGCTAGTAAAGTAAGCATATATATAGTCTAACTTGCACACAAGCTTTTTCCCCTCCCACGGTTGTCGTCTTACTTGACACACTTTATTCAACCTAGTCCTCATCGCTTTTTCCAAATGCCTATTCATTTACAAGACCTCTCATTTATAGTAGTCAGTCAGTCCTCTATTTGAAGCTAACATTATTCCTCCTATTTTACCCAAAACCTTGCTCATTTTTCCCTTCGTATTTTAACCTCAAAGCCTCGTCCTCATGTCATTTTCTCTTCATATTTTACCTCAAAGCCTCGTCTTCATGTCATTTTCCCTTCCTATTTCACCCATTATTTTATCCCTTTCCCGCATTTCAACTAAAACCATTCTCATTTTGTCCCTTTCTATCCATTTCACCCACATTATTATCGCTCCCATATTACCCCCGCGAGTAAATAAACTTATGCTTCATGCCCACAAGCCTCATCATTTCAATTAATTCTCAATCAGTCCAACAAAGCATTTTCTTAGACACAATCCTTCTATCAATTCCTTCTATCAAATTCCTCTATCAAGGACCTAGGTCTTCTCCATTATATTGTCAAATTCCTCTGTGATTTGGACCAGGAACCAGGACCGTGTTAGTGATGCCAAGAGAGTCAGTTCAGGCCACTTACCATAAAAACAACATTTTTCTTCAAAATTTCCCCATGTTTTTTTTTCTTCCAATAAAACTGAGAAAATGATAGCACACTAGAAGCTAGAGGCATCATGCTTGCTATGAGTGAGTAAATTTGTGAATTGTTCCAAAAGTTAGGGGAAAGCGTGGGGCCGAGCGGAGAGAGATCAAGTGTACGGGCTAGCTACATAGTGCACACACTTGAACTGCTGGAGCTAGTGAAGCCAGAATGAGGATAAATACAACACGGCTTGCTTGCTTGCTTGTGTGTGTGTGAGAAGAATTGAGTTGCGCATGCGCGACTCGTGTAATATTAAGGCCGTGTGTGTAGTTTTATTGAACGTGTTGTTGAGTGTGTTGTGGACGAGAGGGAATGACAGTGCGCAGGCGCCATTTTGAAGGCTGGGGCTGTCACATTGAAGCGTGAGCAAAGGGGGGTAGGCTTGGATATTACCCACCTTGCCTTGGAAATAGATTGAGCCCCACCCACTTTGCAATGGTTACCCACCCTGTCAATGATGAAGAGATAGAAGCCCTACCCCCTTTACCCCCTCAGAGGTTGACGAAGCACCCACCCAGTTTACTTGGGAAATGGATAGAAGCCCCACCCACCTTTACCCCCTTTGAGGTTGAACAGGCTTGGGGGGAGACCTGAGGGAGCCTCTCTGTGTACTGTGAGTGTGTGAATGCTGAAAATGGCTACAGAGGAAAGATTTTGAAAGAAGGTCTCAGTTCAAATGTAGACGAATCGGCGGTGAGTGCCGTTGCAGGTCTTTTGAAGACGACTACTCATCATCATCTGACGACGACGACGACGACGACGAGTGGGCTTGATCGTCATCATACTACTGATTTCTACTGAATTTTATTCCAAATTGTGTCAAACTTGTCCGTCTGTTGTGGTGAAATTATTTTGGGGGACACATAAACAGACATTTTTGTCTGTTTATGTTAATGAATATGAATGTGAACGCTGTGCAAGCCGCAGCGGTCGGTGCTGCTAGTTCAACAACAACAGTTCAGGCGGGAGGAGTTGCGGCGAGCCCTGCACAGAAAGTTTTAGCTCCCAGGATGATCTTAAGTTCACAGATAATTGGTGCTAGACCTGGTCAACCGGGGGTAAGTTTTGTGATTTTGAAGGAATGATGATGATTGGGATGTGATAATATTTGGAGGATTCTCCAACAAGTCTGTATCAGACACAGACATATTACAGAATTGTATTTGTTTGATGGTGATATGATGATGATGTGTTGAGGTCATTAGTCTTCTTGGACTTGCTCGGATTCTGTTTTTGTGTCCTTGTTGATGTATTGGTTCTCGTCACGTGGTGATATATATTTCTCCGTCCGTGGATAATCTAACCTAAAGGTTGGATTCCTCGGGAAATTCTTTGGGGTCTTGGGTGGACTCCTAGGTGTGTATGTCAAGGAGAGAGAGAGGGCTTTCCAATGATTTGTCTGGGAGATGGATTTGAAATTTTTCAAATCATTATTACTATGATGATTCCAAGATTAGTGAATTTAATTAGGTTTCAGTTGTGCTAATAATAATTTTGTATGTGTCCTCACCCTTGTAATTTTAGTTCTGCTTCACGTCCGGTCTTCCAATGCCACTTTTAAAGCTGATTGAGAGAGCACAATGATTTGCTGGAATTTTAGGAAAGCTTTTGATCTTGCAGTTTTATGTATCCCTTCTCATGACTTTGATCAAAGTCTGTAGGATTTCGAAATATTCGAGGTGGATGGCCCACATCAAGCCTCACACTTCCGCGCTCATCGTTCAAGAATCTCATTAGTCAGGTTGCTCAGCACGGATTCAAAATTTCCACATTCAGAATTTATTTCAATGGAGCAAAAATTTTGCAAAGGGTAGATATTTATGTTCATTTCTTGAGGTTACTTGGATTATTTTTGTAATAGATATTCGTGAAGAATTGGCGTTTCAAATATCGGAATATCCGATGAGGAAGTTTTTTGAGATTCGGAGCATTTATTGGAAGTACAATAGTTTAGCTAGCTAAATATTCTGGAGACTTTGATGCCTTTGAAGCGACTTACTATTTCCATGTACCGGAAGTAGAGAAAAATTAGTGGAGGCTTCTGTTAGTTGCGTAAATGTTTTTCATTTATGTTTCTCCGATGACGTTGTGCACACTCAGTTGGATCCAAGTTTTATCACGTAGAGGATTTCATTGACAGCCAAAAGTTTCGCTCTCAGTTTCGAAAAATTTGTAGTAGAGTTTGGGAATACTTTTTAATTGTGAGGCAAGCTCCGTGTGTTTGACTGTGACAAACTAGAAGTTTGACATGCACACACTATTTAGTCGCGTTTGTGGTTCCGTTACTATTTGCACTCCGATATTGTTGGCTGGCAGAGTGTCAATTGAAGACATTACTTGAATGGTGGATATAGGAAGGAGAGCGGCTAGTTATTAATGGAAGAAGTCTTTGCACAATACTAGTAGTAGTAGCACTCCTCACGCACTTACACACTTGGAAAGCCTTTATTTTTGCAGGATACGAAAGAAATTTATGTATATAGAAGACTTGAATGACGTTACTGTTGTCATTTTTTTAGTTGTTGCTTATTATGGATAATATAACGGCATCGTAATAATCAACAGAAGCGGTGACTTTTTTGTGCTCAGTAATAAACTTTTGTGCTGTGGAGACAACACAGATATAGGGAACATCATTGACGGTGGTTGGTGGTGTGAGAGAATGAAAGAGTTTACTGTGTGTGCTATTTGAATGGAAATTATTATTTTTCCGCTGTGCATTAAAACAGGAGGAGGAGTATCAGTCAGAATTCTCAGAATTTCTAATGCTCAGTTATAAACAAAGCGTAAGTGACAAATCTGAGGACGGACAAGAGGAACAAGTCGTCTGTGGTGGTGGTGGTGGTGATGGTGTCAGAAGAAGAAGAACAACAACAATTCTACCTTCTGTCAGTAGTGCTGCTTCTGTGGTTAGTGACGACGACGAAGACAATCCGAGCTTCCCAACTTTTGCGGGTTCTAATCAGAGTGACGTTCAAGAGTCCTCAGTCACCGAGTTGACATGTGATGTTGAGAGCGAGATTGGTGGTGTGGATGAGGGCAATGAGAAAAACAGCTGGACGTCATCTCTTCCACAGCCGGCATCTCCGCCAATGCTCAGCAGTACAATTAATAGTGAGTTGTGTTCGCTGCCGGAGAGTGACTTGAAAGGTTGTGATCAAGAAGAAGCTAATAATAATAGTCAAGTCCTCATCATGTCTGCCAGCGGTGCTCCTTCTCTCCTGACAATCAAAGTGTCGTCAGAGCCCGCCAATGAGGAATGTGGTGGTGCCGTAGACCCTGGTGGGGGTGATGCTGGTACTGCTGCTGCGGGTGGTGGTCAAGATGAAGAAGAAGAGGAGGAGGAGGACGACACCACGGACCTTTTCCTCGAGGGAGACTCACTCAGTGAAATTGTGAATAGTAATTTGGGAAATGTAGACGACAAATGTGACGATGAGGGCTCACCCTGTGGTCTCTTCCAGTCAAACGCCGCCGATGATGACTTCTCAAAATCTTCTCCATTCCATTGTGTTCAACAAGTGGCTCCTACGTGTGAGTCCAGTGAATCTGCGCTACCTGAAACCATTACGTTATACGATAATAATAATAATAGTGAAGAGGATGATGAGGATCAAAGTGGAATTATTACCAACAGTGTGACCTGTATGGGAGGAAATGGTGGTGTTGATGGTGGGGACGAGAGTCCTTTCTTGGACAGCTCAAGCTCATACCAGCACCACCCTCTTCACAATGACAATAACAATAACAATGGTGCTTATCCTCAGACGCCTAAAGGACCTGACGTTGACTCGAAAGAAGCTAACTTATTGAGCAGTAGTAGTGATAGTAGTTGTATTATTGTTAGAAATAATAAGATTATGAGTGGGGGTGGTGGTGGGGAAGACGAGGACAGTAGTGCATTGAAATGTGGTTCAGTTGGTGAAGATCCCTCATCTGAGATCCCATTCCAGCCGCAACAACAACAAGAGCCAGCACAGGGTTTTCAATCGAGTAGCCTTAACAAACAGAGTAATAATTTAGTCAGGGATTTGATGATGTCATCGCTGGGTTCGGATTTATTTTCTACGTCGGAAACAGATATTCCTTTTAGTAATGGTGCTATTATTGTTGATAATTCGAGGTCTCCGAGTAGTAGTTTGTCAGGATCTCATAATCAGACCGCCTTACCCCATGACTTTCCCTCCTCTGCCTCATCCCCGAATATCCGCTATGCTCCCATGCTGTCCTCGTGTAATACAAATAACAGCAGCAGCACGTCCGTCCCGCCAAATCGCAAGCATTCAGAATCGTGCTCCCCTACTTCGCCTGTACGGATCCCACCTCATTCATTTCAATATGAGGAGTCCTCCACGTTTCCAATGCACAGCAGTAGTCCCGCTTCGGCCAGTAATCCTGTTGAAGTTCAACCAAAGGCAATAATAGGAAACAACAGCAACAATGTCACATCTCCCGACTACAGAGCTCCTCCCAGATGCTTCACCAATGATGCTCAGCTTCATTCCCAGTTTGTTTATTATAATCAACAGCATCCTTTGGGCTCTCAAGATGGACAGCAGCAGCAACAGCAGGATTATGGGAGTGGAATTAGTAGGAAGGGAGTTGGACAGGATCTGTTGTTGCCACAGCAAACTTTCCCGGAGCAGCCGCTTATCCCGTACAATAGTCCAAACTACATGAGTATTCCTTCAAATGTGCCTAGAAGTAGTGGAGAGCATAATATTGGAAGTCGGATACATTCTTCTAGTAGTAATATTGCTCAGGGGTGCCTTCCACCCGATGGATCATCACCTACGTCAACATCGTCGTCGTCGTCTTATCCCTCCAGACCAAACGTGCCTGTTGCACATTCAGTGCTTGTCTCATCAGGTGCCCTCTACCCGTCCTCTTCTTCGGGATCTTTCTCATTTGGGCCGAATCCTCATCACTCGCTGCAGGACTCATCATCGTCTCCTCATGTCAGCTTTGGAGTGAACCGAGGAGGACATACCATGTCTGTAGTACAACAACAACAACAACAACAACAAGGCGGGAATGTCAAAATCCCGCCGTCATCACCTTCTTCAGCAACCTCTCATCACAATAATGGTGCTCCTCCAATGTTATCGCCTCCAGTGCCAAGATTTCCCATGTCACATCCAAGACATGGGCATCCTCCTCCCCATTCCCCTGGAGGGGGAAGTTCCTTTGGAATGCCACCTCCACCTCGATGGATGGCAATGTCTCCGACTAATGGACCACATGGAGAGCCGGGCTATCCTCCTGGCTCCTCTTATGGTCAACCTCATTTTCATCAGAATGATACAATTATGAGAGGGGATGGCTTTCCAGCTGGAGCTGGTAGGATTAATAGTATTAGGGCTGTTCCTACTAAAAATAGTAACCTCGCATATCGCATGCCATATGAGACTTACCCAAATGATGGGAGATACCCAGGGAGGCCTAATTTCCCCGCCATTAAGGGTGGTGGTGGTGGCTATGCTACTAATCATCCTCAAAATGTTATTATAGGTAGGAACAATAGAAATAATAATGGTGCAAATAGTAATAGTAACAGTCGAGTACAAAGTATGAATATACGTATAGGAGGGTATGGGAATTTCGGACCTCCGGAGTCGATTTATAGAAGTGGGCAAGGGCCACAGTTTAGTGGCGGTCATCACCCTCATCTTCAACAACAACAACAACAACCACAGCATCATCACCTTCATGAAGCGCAGACTCAGTATTATTCGCATGCACAGCAGCAACAGTCTTCGTCGGCTTCAGCTGCTCCGTCGCTGTGTTCTAGTAACAGTAGCAATAATAACAATAGTGGGAGTACTAGTAGTAATAATAGTGTTAGTGTGAATAGTAGTAGTGGTGGTTCCGTGGGGCATACTACGTATCCATTGGTGTGTCGTGTGAGTCCGATTCGGAGCAGATATGAAGATCCTTCTTCGTCGTCATCCTCCGCCCATCACCATCATCCTCAGTTTTCGGTACCTCCGTATTCTCAGCATGGAATGCCGACACCGCATCATCTTCAGCACCAGCATGCTCAACGTTTACCATTACCACCACCAGCATTTCGAGGTGGTGGTGCTTACGCTCAGGATTCGTATAATAGTAATAATGTTGCGAACAATCCGTACCATCACCACCACCAGCAGCACCACCACCACCACCCAGGAGCACACCATCACCCACCAGCACATCACCATCATCACCCCGCCGCACCACCAACAGCAACAATGGTAGCATCATCATCAGGAAGATCAGGGAGACTGCTGATGATGATGGGAGACTATAATACTTACCCGTACGAGAGCCAGTACAACAACAAAGATGGTCATCATGGTCATGATGACGATGATGATGATGATGATGAGGAAGCTCGGAGCTTGAGGACGGTAGGTCAACTCTGTTCTTCAAATTACTAATGGATGTTTGCTTTGTATGTGTTGTGCAGCAAATCACTCTGCAAGCTTTGCCGGGGCTTCCGCCAGGGGCACAGGGTCATCATCTCCTCGTGAAGACGGAGACAGGGCAGTACCAACTTCTGAGAGTTGGCATGTCCACACAACCCCAGGCACCACCCACTGCCGCAGCATCTGTCACGAATCCTCCTACTACTCCCCAAATTACAGCTCCTACCACTTCCTCTGTTGTTGCACAGTCAGCATCCCCAACCATGGTTCCATCCATAATGTCCTCCTCATCTTCTTCCTCGGTGGTGGGAGCGGGTGGCGGGCCGGTGGTTGTTCCGGGGGGAGGTGCCACCCTCCCGGTGTCCTTATCCTCTGTGGTGGCTGCTGCCACCAATTCCTCACCCTCCCCATCCGTGATGACGACAACTGTTCAACCGCCGCCGTCGCTGTTGTCCCAACAGCAACAACAACAACAACAGTCCAACTTGACGATGACACCCACGTCGAGTATTGTTGTGACGAGCAATTCAACTGGTGCAGTCGGTGGTGGTGGTGGTGGCGGAGTTGGAGGAGGAGCGGTGATAAATTCATCATTGATGACTAATAATCCCGTGAGCAGTCCGAGACTTCCGATGACCAGCAACCTCGTACATACTCATTCTATTTCAACAGTTCCAGTCCCTTCTTCTGTTTCTTCTACTAATTCTTCTTCTTCTTCAACCTCTTCTGCCATTTCCTCCACTACGAATAATCCCAGTCCAGTTCTGCCCGTCACCAATCCTCTCGCCACCGCTACATACCGACTTCAAACTGTTCCATCAGTCCCGCCCACTGCTGCCAACACTACCGTAAGTATTCTCTCCCATAACAAATCAATCATTTGATTCTCTTCTTGACTTTGAGATTGAGGAAGGAAAAGGAAGGAAGGAGTTTTGTTGTGTTAGCTACCGCTACGTCGTCGTCGTCGTTGTCAATTTTCCCAAAAAAATATTTATGAAGAGATGGAGTTGTTATGGTATTGATGATGATGATTTGAAGAGGAGCGACGGCGGCGTGGTGATGTCCAGACTTTTCTATTATTTTAATCCTATAGTAATAATGTAACGTTGAAAGCCAAAAGCCTGCCCTGTCAGTGATTTCATTATTATTATTTTCGTTATTGTTATTACCGTCTACCTCCCCACGCCCCCATACAATTTTTTTGAGCTTATTAGTATTCAGTTCCCCCATGTTCAGTTGAACGGCAAAGCCCTCGACATTCCAGATTATTTTTGCTAAAGATTTTATTTATGTATTTTTTAAAAAGTAAATCAAGAAAGAGAATGAGAGAGAAAGAGTGAGCGAAAGAGCTAAAGCTTTTTTATATTCCAAAACAACAATCAATCCCTTGAGTTTTTGATTATTATTACTGCTTGAAGCCGGCATAACATTATTTCGGAGCAGCAAATGTCTTTCGATGATTCATTTCCCTGTTACGTACTACTCACTACTACTACTACTACTGCGGACTGATACTTCTTCACACATTGTTGACACTTAACCCTCACTGTTGAGACGACGAGACGGTTTGAATGTGACGGGGAGGGAGGGAGAGATAGAAAGAGAGAGACGATACTGTAATAGACTCAAATGAGAGACAACAACAATACAGAACAAATCCCTATTACTACTACAACTACTACTACTACCACTTTGCCACTACTGTTCCTTGCGGAAATTAGTGGAGGAAAAATCAGAAGATGATGTTGATGAATGAAAACAACGAAGAATCGTCGTCAAACAGCGTGTCCCCCTCATCAGTCGTGATGATGATGATGCTTCATCTTCTTCTTCTCCCTCTTCTTCCCGGGAAATTTTTGTGTTGTCTGCCTTGAGTGTTGCTTTCAATGTTGCACGTGTTGCCTTGTGAATGATGATAATGAATTAAGTATATTAGTAGGTAGTAGTAATGGTTTTTGTGTTTCGTCCATTGTTGTTGTTGTTATTGTTGTTGTCCTCAGAGTTGGGTTTGTTATATTACGTCTTCTTGAGTGATCCGGGTTGTTTATTATTGTCGTGTGTATTGTGATTATCATATAGATGACAGTCATGATAATGGCTGGATTTTCTATCGATAGAATTATTATTATGATCAGATTTTCTATCGATAGAATTGTTGTTATTATTGGATTTTCTATCGATAGAATTATTATGATTGGATTCTATTTGAGTTGGCTCAAGAGGAATTTTTGTGATTATTGTTGTGTGATATTGATATGATACATTTTTGAGAGCTGGATTTTGTTGGAGCTCGTCAAGTACATAGTGGATTTTACTAATGACAACAAATATGAAAGGAATTTGGAAATACTTGTGAGTTTGGTTGATTGATCGATCAATGGAGTTGAAGAGGAGGAGGCTATAGGTGATAGGTTTTGGTGTGTAGCGGATTGTTCGATTCGGTTGAGGCGAATGAGAATCGATGTTTTTTTTAATTTGGAATGACGAGTGAATTGCCCTTCTGTAGCTGATGATGATTGTTGTTACTACGAGAGAAAGAAGATTATTGCATGGTATAAGATGATTATGATATGATGATGATGAAAATATTGATGAGAGGAATGAGAGTTAAAGCTCGATCGATGGTGTGTGTAGCTGAGGAAATTTCATTGTTATCATTATTATGCTAAATTTTTTGGTTTGGTTTGTTTGTTTTTTATTTTCATTTTGGATGATGATGGTGATGATGATGATGGGGACCGACAGAGCGGTATGGGGATGATGACTGCTTCAGTCCCAATGCAGCATCAACAGCAGCAAGGCTATCCTCTTCAGCATACACAAATGGTCCAGGGCTCACCTATGCCTCCAAATGCCTCGGCTACTGCAAATTCTGTTAGCCAGGTTGGTTTGGTTGTTAGTTCTCTCAACAAAAACAAAAGAACAGACAGAAAAGATGTACGGCAGGGAGGATGATTTTTTTTAGATGAGCTGACATTGCTTGTTGTTGATGTCGAAGGCGAGATGGTTATTTATGACAAGTTTTAATTAACCTTGCAATTTGGAAGGGGGGTTAAGAAGGTGTGAAAAGACAAAGAGAGAGGATTGATTTACATTCGAAATTACATTATTTCCTGTGGGTAATTCCTGTTCGTTTGTGTAATATTGTAATTGTCTCAAGGGGTGTAATTATGATGATGTCAAAGTCTAACTAACCAGAGAAGAGGCTAAATAAATGTGTTGGGGGCTAATAAATTTGATTGCGGAAATGAGTGTGAGACGGCGAGGGCTGTTCTAATGTGTGTGTGAGTGTCTGTCTTGTTAGTAGGAGTATATATATACATATATTTTTGAGGGTGTATGTGAGGAATTTGGTGTAGTTATTTTTTTTTATTGAAATTTTTCAACGATGAATTTTTGATGAAGCTAATGGTTTGCTGTTGTTTGTTGTTGACAACCAGATGACGGCTGAGACGGCGAAGATGAAGTGCAAAAATTTCCTGTCTTTCCTACTGGAATTGTCGGCGAAGCAGAATGCGACGGTGGCTCGAAATGTGAAAACCCTCATCCAAGGTTTAGTAGATGGTAAAGTTAATGCGGAAGATTTTTCCGAAAGACTTCAAAAGGAAGTCAACTCTCAACCTCAACCGTGCCTTGTTGGTTTTTTGAAGGTGAGTTCCACGGAGACTATAAAATGTCATGGCAATGGAGATTGACGTTTGATATTTGTTGTGAATGAAATGGTGGTGATGGTGATTCCTAATGATTTTACTCGCAATGGTGACTTACAGAAAAGTCTACCCCATCTGAGACAGTCTTTGGCAACCAGGGAATTGACAATCGACGGCATTCGTGCCCCATCACTGTCATCCATTGGCCCCACGGCACCTGTCACAGCTTTAATACCCTCGAATCAGGTAATGAATTGGAAAGAGATACTTTGTTGTCATCGAGCTAATATCCGGTGGGCGATGTTACAGAAACGTGCATTGAATTAAAATGTGTCTTTATTTTCTGTTATTATTGTAGCAGGTGCGTCCTCAGGTCATGCCTACCCCTGTCCGAATTATTACGCCTATTAACTCTGCGTCCTCACCGGTGGCAGCCTCGACGACCAATAATAATGCTCCAATACCACGGACTACTGTTGCTGCTGTTCAGCAGCGATTTGCAACCGTAAGTTGATGCGGGTGAAAGTTGAAGGTGATGATTAGTGGAAGAAGAGATGAGAAAGTGTCATGTCTGTTCGCAGCCTTCCAAAGCGAGTGCATTAGCGGGAAAAGGTGGAGCGTTAGGGAAGTCAAGTGCAGCTTCTAATGCAACCTCGGCGTCATCCCTAAGTTCAAACGTTGTTTCCTCTTCCACAACTACAAAATCAAGTGGTCCTTCATCCTCGAAATCAAGTTCAAAAGAAAAAGACAAGAAGGGGATTGGAGCCGCTGCCTATTCCGGCTATGGGTACGAAGGAGATGGAATATTTAATGATGGAAGGGGATGGTTCGAGCTTGAATGAATTAATGCAACTAGATTTTCTCTACAGTGGGGATGACGATATCAACGATGTAGCCGCTATGGGTGGTGTGAATCTTGCTGAAGAGTCACAAAGGATTCTAGGTTCTACGGAATTCGTAGGAACTCAAATAAGATCGTGTAAAGATGAGACCTTTCTTCCTGCCATGCTCCTACAGTCAAGAATAAGAGCAACAGGTACTAGACTAGACCTCGTAACAGATTGCACAATTGACTTGATGTGGAAAATAATGTCATTCCACTGGGTTGGCCCTGCTGGGGCTCAGTCATGTGGCCTCAATGTCTCAAATTGTTTGAATAATTTCTGCAGCTGGGAAGTTCGGAATAGAAGACGTTGCCCCTGAGGTTGCTGCTATGATCTCGCATGCAACGGAAGAACGTTTAAAGAACTTATTGGAAAAACTATCTGTAATAGCCGAGCATCGGCTTGATGTGATAAAGGTACTGACTTTTAGTGCTGAATTCTCGGGAGAATACCCAGATCAACTTATGAAAGCTTTAGACACACTAATGACAATGTGTGCTGTTTCATTCTTCTAGGCTGATGAAAGGTACGAGGTGTCGCAGGATGTAAAAGGGCAGTTGAGATTTCTTGAAGAATTAAACAAACTGGAGAGGAAACGGCATGATGAGCAAGAACGTGAGATTCTTATTAAAGCTGCAAAGAGTCGCTCCAAGTCTGAAGATCCGGAACAAGCCAAACTGAAAGCTAAAGCCAAAGAAGTAAGTTCTTATTGGCATGCAAGCCACATTTGTATTCAGAATATATTCATGGCTTACACGTGCCTTTTATTTTTGTAATAAAGATGCAACGAGTAGCACTGGAAGAAATGCGACAGAGGGAAGCAAATCTAACTGCCTTACAAGCCATCGGTCCACGTAAAAAGCCAAGGTTAGACACACCAGCTGGATCTCAGAGTACAATGGCTCAGGTAAGAATTGCTTCTTGTGTCCACGTGGACGTATTTAAAATGATGACGTATCTCATTCTGATCAACTGTCGTCATTGCGATTACAGACACCACTGGGAGGTCAAGGTGCTTCTAATAGTTTAAGCAGACCGCAAGTAAGTTTCGTCTGGGTCACTTTATTTTTTGTGTATCTCAAAGATGAAGATACTGAGCTAAAGTGGGTATTGTGAATTTTTAGATGGGACTTCGGCCGCGGTTAAAAAGAGTTAACCTCAGGGATTTATTGTTTTTGATGGAGCAAGACAAAGAGACACAGCGGAGTCATTTCTTGTACAAGAATTTACTACTGAAGTGAAGTTTAGCTTACATTACACATCGTATAAGAGTACTATATAATTTGTAATAACTATACTATGAGTAATGAATGATAATGTTGAAGACGAAGGAGTATAATGTTAATACGATAAGCAATTATTAGTAGCCTTACGTGTAATGTTAACATTTAATTCATCTTATTGTAAGAAGAATTGTTAATTGCAGTAGTCGAAATTTTTTGAGGTCTTTTGGTTTATTCTTATGAGCTGTAGTAGTATAATGATCACTTGTTTTCGTTATCAAGCTTTTTGTTTTGTGTCGGTCATGTCTGAAAAAAGAAAGAAATTATATAATTTTATCATTGATGATGATGATGAAGAAGAAGGACGACGGCCCCTAATTTTTAATTTCGTAGTCTCTTGCGCTAAGGGGTCACAATTTTACATTATTGTGTATCGTATCAGTTATATGATTGTATTAGTTTTTTTTCGTTCGCATTATACGTAATGTGAAAGGACACGATTCACATGTGTAAGGAATATAATAATTATGATGACAACAAGTAAATCGTTACTCCTCCTGCGAAAGGGTCACTCATGATGAGTTATAGCATCATGTAATGAAGATGATGTATTGAAGATTATGAGAACACATTATTGCTACTACGTCTACTACATACATACATACAAACACACACACACACACGTAACGTGACTTTAGTTTTAATGAATATAAAGTAAGCACCAGGAGCAGTCAGTCCAATTTAAAGTGAGGAGGAAATGTTACTACTACATAATAATTATAAACGAAACTACTACATGTGTTTTTGCAGCGGAACCAATCATCCTACTTAGCTAGAAGTATAAATTTGTACATGAACAATAACAACAACTATTCAATGTACGCCGAAGTTTATATAACTCTTATATTATTATGAACTATTATTATAATGAATTACAAGGGATACGTATAGCATAATTTACCCGTAAAATTTGGTAAAAATCGGAGGAAAGAAATGGTGGAAAAATCAAAAGAATAATTATCGTCGGAGCGACATCAGTTGCTTGTACTCTTCTGCTTAGCAGCATTATATATTTGCCTGCCGCTGAGGCAGATGCGAATGTGGTCCTGAACCAAAGCATCACACACACCTTAACACTACTGTTGTAATACAATTGATAATAATGAAAGGTAGAATGTGTGACACTCATAAGTGTGCCACACCTATA
>JAQIWI010000387.1:0-34709 GCA_034698825.1 Deuterosminthurus bicinctus | reverse complement strand
GTTATTTGATAGATTTAAAGACTATTGAACAGTTCAATCTACAGTAAGTGGCTATCTATTTTTGACCCATCAATTGTTGTTCGGAACAACAATTGATCACCCTGAACCATTTCTAGTCACACTCCAGCCATTCCGGGCTTCATCTAACGAAAAATTTACGCAGAATGAGGCGCAAAAACCTGCAGATTTACGTCATAATTATATGTCCAGAAAGAAAAACACCTGATGTGATTGGAGCAAAAACTGGAGAACAGTTTGAAGAGGAAATCTGGATAAGGGTGAGACGTATCGATATTCTTTGGAAAGATCCAGGCTGATGCACAATGAAATTTTATTCTCTTATCACATTCCTCGGTTGTTTCCGGCAAGGCTATGATAAAAGTTCAACTGGAGGTCATCCATGCTAACAGCTCGATGCAGAAAGTTGTGTACCATTTTTTAGAGTCGTTTTCGTCAAGCAAGTCTGAAAGAAGATTACCAATGAGTGTGAGAGAACCAGTAGTCTATTGTCATACATACGATGACGGTAGTTTTCACTCTACTGCAGCAGCTTCTTAATATTCTGACGAGACGGTTGTAAGATTTTGTCGTCGTCAGCACGCTGCAGTAGTATAGAGGGGAACAGAAGACATTTTTCTGTCATTTCTTCTCTCTCCCTTTTTTTCTCTCTCTCCTCGACTACTCCATGCGAGATGATCATGACGATGATGACGACCAAGGAGGTTGGTTGGCTAGAATAGGAATCAAATCTATTATTTCATCCTTTGTCATTCCCAGCACGTCCTTCCCTCAACTTGACTTTCTCCAAAAGACTTGTTTCCATCCTTCCCCCTCTTCTTCGACTTCTTATCCTTTGCTCTCTATCTCTTCCCTTCATCAAGTCTCCTTACAATACGTCCAATATCACTTACTATTGATTCACGTCTGCAAACACACACACACACATCTAGATACCAAAGAAATATTCATTCCAGCTTTCAAGGTTACAATTAAAAGAAAGAGTCACGGGCACTAGCTTAAATGAGGGAGGAAGACATAATCATCATTTTCCAACATTAAACAAGAAAAGGTACAAGAGGCCAAGGAACTGACGAGTCTGAGATGGTAAACACCTGACGGTCAAAATGGCTACTTCATTGTTGCTTCCCCCACGCACACACTCGATTCAATAGGGAGCAGTTATGCAAGCTCACTTTCCTTTTAGTGTCATCTTGAAAATTAATTGCTGTTGAGGGTAACTTTATTTCTGTCCATATGACTGCTAACAGTTTGGGGTAATTAGTCCAATGCCTTAAGTAGTAACGATGAGGCAGTGGACGTTCGGTTTCTGTGGTACGTGCTGTACATAACTACATCAAAAGCTGCCTTTGGCCAAACTCGCCCTCTTGTGTTCTCGCGTGCAGGCAATATTCTTTGGTGTGCCACGCGGAAACAAAGGAAGACATGTGTCTATCCTCCATCCTCGCCACTTATCTACACATGATTGAAGCCAAGTGATTAATTACTCCAGTGCTACCACAACCTTGAACAAGTTTCTGCCTTTCAGCAGGGCTGAATGTGGGCCACTTTGATGTGAAGGCATCCATTTATACGTGTGTTGCAATTTCCATGTAGTATATATACTGAGTAGAAGTCATTCTAGGAACAGCCAACAAGATGTGCACTTGGAATTTCAACATCAGCAGCTTGCATAATGCAAAACCAGTAGTGACACGGAGACTGATGGCGTAGTGTGTGTGTGTGATTTTCATGGAGTTAGTGCAAGAAGCGGTGGAGATGAAAGGATCAGTTAGCCAGGCGGGGCATAATATTTTTCATAGCGTAGGTCTAATATTATCTCCATCATCGCACGCAACTCTCCACATAGAGCAATAACGCCTGTTCCTGAGTACAAAGCGAATGTTAAATTGGCTCGTGCATGACGTCTGTGTTTCCTAATGCTCAGCTATCGGGCACTAATGCAATCACCTGGAGTGTTTAGAATGCTTGCATTGCAAAACATGCGTCAGCACACACACATTAAGGTTAGGCAAGGGAGTCAGCTGGCTTTCGTCCCGAGTTACAAGGAAATTACTGATTGAGTGCACTAAGCAGATCTGTACATAACGCTTGCTAAAAAGGCATCATCGTCTCCAAGACAAGCCTTCTACCTGTATTGAAAATAATGAATGCTGTCGGTGTGACACTTATGGGGAAAAATGAAGGATCTGCTACATTCTTGTCCAATCTGGAAGTCAATGAAGATGCCTAAGCGAGATATATTTGCTCGAAAAACTCACATTTTCTCTGTGATGAAGGCTGGGCAAAGTTAGGATTAATACCGATTTCATTGTTGAAGAAATGAGGCAATAAATTAGGCTTTCCTCGCTGCAGACGTCTCTAGTATCCTTATTGTTTATTTTCTTTATGACGGTATACTGCCAGAGCCTCGGTTTCTGCCAAATTGTCTTCCTTATGGATAGACTTATCTTTGCGATTGTTTTACTAATATGCTTAATATTTAGATAAAGAATAGAGACAGGGGATCACGGTGCAGAAAAGGAGCTATATTTACGTGCTGACTTTAATTTCAGGCAAGGTTAACATGCTTTTCCACTTTGAAGCTGCTGTAGGAAACCTGAGCTTAATGGAATCACACCTTCAGGCTGGGATCCATAAGGATCGTTCTCTGTACGTTCGAGGATTAGAGGCAACTTCACATGGCCAACGGTCATCAGTGGCCTTGTGGTGAAAGGTATTATAGTAAGAAAGGCTCTCACAAAGTCAATTCCCCTTTGGCCAGCAACAAAAGTCCAGTTAATGGGTTCTTTTGAAATCCATAGCAAGATTTGTAACGGGAATATGAGCGAGAGGGCGTTAATTACAACTTTATGATGACTGTCGCTGGGAGTGAAAGCCACTGAAATAACAGAATGTTTACTTGGCAAACAAGCACCATCCTTGTTATTATTGTAAACAGATATGTACAATGTGTTAAGCGAGATTCCTTCTACTTTCCATACCGCCCCCTCTTCCTTCCTCGAACCAAATGATTAATGATTCAATTCCAGTGCATTGGTCTGAACTAATGAAGAAATATTTACAAAAGTCCTCAATGGTTCCCTGAGATTATTTTCAGCCCTTCCATTATTTTTTTGCTTAGAGCCTTAATTGGATTGACCAACGGCCCTGCGCTCAGTCATTGAACTCGTTTCAGGGTCATTGTGAATAGTTCTTCAGCATTTGTCGATCAAGTAGTGCCAGTTGGACGGAAAAGTAGAATCCTTTAACAAATATCTTTTTAGTGGGGTCATTTCTGTTGGAATCGGACTATCTGTGTCTCTTGGGAGAATTCCATCAGGCTTTCTTATAATCTGGAATCAATAAGAAGTCTTGGAGCGGATTAACTGTTTGAAGCCATAATACTACTACTCACTGTCTCCCCATAGCCATCGAAGTAATTGCATCGTCGAATCCATCACTACATGTGTTCTCATTCCATCTTCCAACATTCTCTACGATTCTCAGTTAGTATTGAAGGACTCGCAATAAAATTAACGGATCAATTTACCCATAGAAGCCTCTAGATTAGTTTGAGAAAAAATAAAGCCTGCAATTATATCAAGTTCAACATGTCAATAAAATGGACTCGCGGCAATAAAACTAGAATAAAACATATGGAGGCATACTGAGAGTGACCTTTAAGAAGGATTAACAAATCTTTGTTATTGACAAGTTGGCTTAAAGAAATGTTCTACTTTTATAACTTTGAAGAAGAAGTTGGAGGGAACTGCAACCGTCAAAACGTGTGAATAAAAGATTAGAGAAGATGAGCAGGTGACATTGACGACAGAAGGGTTCGGAAGGGCATGGTCATAATCCATATTTTGGACGACTCCTTCTCCTCTCTAAATTCCTACAAAATATTCACAGTCTGAGAGAGTGACTAGAAAACTTTTGAAGGCCTAACTCTGAGACGAGGAAAAGAAGGTTGAGAAAGCCTGGAAAGTAACTTTCGCCACCCTATGTTCCTATGGGATGAACCGGAGAAACTGTATGTGCAAGCGTGAGAGGTGTGGAGAGTAAGTGAATTAAAACAAATGGTGGTAGTTGTGGAAGATTTTGGAAAACTTGTGTTAAAGTTGTTGAAAAGTCTCAAGAGCGGGAAACAGACAGAGCATCCGTCTCAGCAGCCATAATCATAGTTGAGCTTTTAATGGAAGAGAAAAGAGGCATTTTATTATAAACATATCGTTGGAATGACGATGATGGTGGGAAGGGCAAGGGAAGAAAGTTGCTTGTATGATGGAAAACTTTCTCTCCCGCTTCATGCACAGATGGAGCCAGCCTTTTCACTTGGTAGTTTGTAAAATATTTGCCATATGCAAGATAATTATTATTGCTATTAGGAGCGTCTTATGGATATCATCATCATCACACCCATGGCCATTCCGGATGGATTTCTACAGTAAGGGACAAAACTAAGAAGATTTCCAGCCTCTACGCCGTAGATTTCAAGTTATTTTCAACAAAAATAGAATCGGGAATGAGCTGCGGTGCAGCCGTATGCTTCCAAAACTGTCAAAAATGAATGCTAGTATTCAGCGGAGAAATGTAAATGTTTGCAGTAGAGCTCATCAGCATAAAAGCCTTGCCTTTGCCATCATGAGCACTGGGGAATTTTCACATCCAATCTTAGGCAGTCAAAAGGTTACGTCTCCATGGTCTTCATTTAATCGACTGCCTTCTTCAGACACGCAGAGGCAATCTAAAGTTCAAGTGGTATTATGAGTCCCCTATGTAATGGATCCATACTTGCTAGTTTTTAATTGCCCTCCGACTGTTTATTTTAAAGCTTTGTCTTAGTCCAAAATGGTCATTTCTGTGTGCAAATGTTAAATTTGAATGTATTTCTACATAGCGCTACTTGAGTAAAATTATGATTCCATGAAATTTAGCGAGATGAAATATCACCGCATTTCTTCCTCACTAACTCCTACAAACATGCACGACACACGAGCGTCCCTCCCTTTATGTAATGTTGAAGTTGAAGTGATAGAGAAAAATTGGCGGAGGGGGATAGGCTCGTCTATCAACAACCGTATCTCAGGAACTCGTCCAATTTGAATTTAACCGGAATCCTTGAGTCGTGCTGGAAGAGTAAGATGAAATCAGAATCATATTACATAGAAGAATTGATGTAAATAGAAACGGTTTCCCCATCAGCTCCTCAACTTGAGAAAGAAAGACAGAATGTGAGAGAAATAGAGGGAGAAATTGGCCTTGAAGGTTTGCTGCCGTCGCTAGGAACCTTCTAGTGATTAATGTGAGTTGAAAGGGCCAGCAAGATGGATGCTTGGGTAATCATTCCGAATCCCTTATCGTATGCTAATTCTTAGAACCTGAAGGGGTAGGAGGCTTATTAGTAAATAGCACTGAGATAGCAAAAAGGATTACGACCCTCCTCACTTCCAATACTTCCCCATCTATTACAAGACGGCGTTACGAAAAGAAAACATCGGAGGTGATGTTGATGGTGGGATGAATGAATGTGGGTATCCATGCGAAAGGCTTGCAATAATGTTTTCTCCAGTCTCACTAAATCACTCTAATTACGACTTATGGACTCCTGGGGGATTAAATCTAAAATTATATCATGTGATTTACTAACTTGCAACTATCCTTGTAATTGAAGGTGTAAAATAGCTTTCCACTCCAGTTTTTGTGCTGAGGAAATAAATATCAGCAGGATAATCAAGTCATTAATCGGTAATTAACCATATAAATCGCGGTTTTAGAAACAATGTACTACAGTAGTAAGATTTACCAGGTATACATATTTACAACTTCATTACCCTTTGTCATCGATTAGCTCCCAACTGCCTCCGATGAATTATCTGGCTCTTCTCTCATGTTTTTGGTGCGGAGATGCTTACAGCTAGTGGTTTTGTATGCACGCTGAGCAAGGTGTACATGTTTTCCGACTTCATTAACGTACACTTGCCGCACCAGTGAAAGTCATTGGGATTCACAGAAGGAACTAGCCACTTGAACAGACTTGCTCAGGTGCCTTTGTGCAATTAAAGTAGAACATAGGATACTCATTAGACACATTTATGCTGCAAGTAAACCTTGGTTATCCTCCATGATAGCCTGCGCACACGCAGGTCGTAGGTCTTAAAACAGTGTCATTGTAGAGACAGGTAAAGAAGCAGTAGAATTCAATCGGTCCACATTCAAACTTCGTAATACCGTGAAACAGTGCTCCCGTGAATTTATACACGCAGTAAGAGAAGCTTTGCTAGAAACGGAAATTAGTTCCAAGGATACTTGATTATTTACCGGAAACTCATTCAATTAACGCTCCTCCCTCGTCTCCGTTTCAGTTGAGCTGAATGGCAAGTATCGTATGATTTTTTCCTATTGACAAAGCACACAGCTTTTCTCTTCAGCTCGTCTTACATAAGAGTCTTCCTTTCTCCCTTTCAACTAGGACAGGTGAGGCGGAGAAAGTAGCCGTTTAGGGCTTCCTAACAAGGATTCTGAAATAGGAAGAAAGTACAAAACTAGAATTAGCCATGAAGTTAGAACAGCTAGTAAAGACTTGCAAGGAGTTACTCACGTCTATGTTAGTAGTGATATTACATTAAGTGGATACGTAAGATGTATAAATGGAACATTTGTGGAACAAGTTCCGAATTGTAGATGCGGAAGGGAAACTTTTGTTGTTCCACTTACATCAATCTCTTCTTTTCTATGGACGTACCTGTAAAATACACAAAGATACATACAGCAGTAAGTGTAAGTTTTTATGAGCGTCTATTAAAATGATGTTAAAAAACTTGTGCGTAAAATTATATCATGCCGCACAATACTTGTGAGGGTATTGTGGAAGTAAAGTAGAGAGGAGCATGGTACGCAGTAAGGCGGAGATAATAAGAATCTTCGGGGCTATGCTATGGCGTCGAACTGCCAATGATTCCTTCTTTCACCGCTAGTTTGCTCTGTAAATCCCTCACGCACTTTCCTTCCTACCTCCAGTTTCTCCGAGTTTTCTCAGTGCCCCGCCATGAAAAATACAAGAGTTGTGAGTTCTCTTTGTTCGATTGACTCTATTTCTTTGGTCACTGGAAATAATGGCAAAGGCACTAGTCATGGCTCTCTCAGCAATTCAATTCAGTGATTACAACCACTTGTGTGTCTAGCCAAGGATGCCTAGATGAGAGCGAAGAAACTAATTAGAGAACATTTTATTTGACCATATTGACAGAATGCACGCACGCGGAAGCAATTCTGCTACAAGGAATGGTGCAAAAGTTCAAGTTGCAGTACGATAAAAAAAATCATCAATTGAAAGAAAGCGAATTTCTTTTGGTAGAAATATTATTATAGCTATAATTTTACAATGCACATGATACAAATTGCAAGCCCAACCTTAATACCTTGCTGAAAGACGACTTTCACTGAATTAATTTTCTGCGTGGAGTCCTTGACCAGTGCAGTGGAGGAGGTTTGTTATTTTCTTGCTGTAATTAGTTCCAAGTTGCTTTATGTATTCCACACAAGAATTAGTAAGTGGATATTATGGCATTTCTTAGCTGAACGACCGAATGTCTTTGCATGTGCTATTTGATAAAATTACCCCTGTCCCCCACTTGTCCAATAAGCATCAAGGGTTTGCAACACGCACACAAGGTCTCAATGGACCAGACTGAATGCCAAGTGCACGCGATATTATCCACTGGTGTGCCCATAATTTTTAGCCTCAATTCTCTCTCCATGATTGGAAAACCAGAGAATTACGCAAGCACGCACACATACCAACAGTCACTATGCGTTGCTTTATCAATGTCGAATAGTCTGCCAATGGCATTGTTTTAGTGCGAATACTTCGTAGTTGCACATGTGAAGCGGGGAGAGTTGGCTGTGAATTTAAAGTAGCCAAGTAAGACGAATATGCTGCATTCAAAGTATGAGTGGGCGATTTAGAGGGAAATGTCTTTTGTAGCCAAAGTCCGCCGGTCTATTCCACATGGATTTTCATGCATGAGCCTTTCAGATATGCGTTAAGGTAAGCCATTCTCTGTATTCTCTCCAAAAAAGGATCAAACGGGTAAAATGACACAAGTCCGGAGAGCGATTTAAGACTGCTATAACCACCTCAGCCTAGTCCGGACTCATTTGTATTCGTCAGTAGTGTCATGAAGATAACTGGTTGTAAGCTCATATTTTGTTATTCCACATCATCAACCATAATTTATTCTAATACATTATACGTCCCCTCTAACAAAGTTTACACAAGCAGGGAGACAATGTGGTACACACACTCTTTCCTCTTCACATCATTCCACTAAAACAACAAAGTAAGCTTTGCTAACGTCTGTGTCAATGTAAATGTGTGAACGGGTGTATACATATTCTACAGACAATGCTGCTGTCCTCTTATTTTCTTGCTGAATTTAGTTCCGTAGCATGACTTGCAGCATAAATTCATAGCACACATTCTGGCGTTCAAGCGAAAGCGGTGACATGGAAAGATGTGCGACGCCCTTGCCTGTGTATGCAGGGTGAGCCAATGTAAGGTATACACTTTGTTTCGTGAATAACTTCCAACATTCCAGGGCTGAAGCAATTTTAAATGCCAGTTCTGAAACTAGAATCTTGGAGTGTTTTGTTGGTATAATCTACAATAAAATCGCCTAACAATTGGCTGAAATATTTGGGCTCAAAGGAAAAAGTCGTGTTTTAACACGGGGTTTACAGACTTTTTTGGCCAGTTTTGGACGCTATATCTCCTAAAATACTGATCGCACAGACTTTTGGAGTACATTGACCGAAAGCTGAGTCCTCAGAATTTTTTGTTTCCAGAAGAAAGTTTTAAAATGGCCTGGCCTGAAAAAGCCTATAAACCCGACTTTTTCCTTTGAGCTCAAATATCTCAGCCAATTTTTCAGCGACTTTATTGTGGGTTATATCAACAAAATAGTCCAAGATTCTATTTTCAGAAAATAATACTGTCGAAAATAACCGAAACTAACCTAACCTGGTATAACCTATAGGTAAGGTTACACCAGAATTTTTGACAATCGATGCTCAGTCCTACTAGGAAATTTTTATGAGTAGATTACGAAAAAAAATCGTAACATTTTCAATAAATGGATATGGACTAATATGAGGAAGTCTAGGGTTTTGGGGAGCGCGACCCCCCCACCACGGGAGTAGGGGTGCCCCACCCCCTTGAAACTTAAAGCATAAGTTACTACAGTTGAGGAGCGTATACAGCCAAAATTAGTAATAGTTTGGCTTACAGTATCAGACAGCAGCTGAGGTGGCAAATTGTTACTCTATACTTTTGTTGGCCCACCCTGTATATTCTCTTTTCAGTTGAATGCACGCACATGCCATACGATTCCACTGGTGATCCCATATGGATCCTCTTTTCAAGACTACTAAGAAGATCACGGACATGGTTGAATCTTTAATCAAATGGTTCAATTGATCCCGTGCTTGGAATCCAAGCAATGGTCTCCTTTAATGGTAGCAAGGGAAGAAAGCTCGTTGTATGTAGTAAAACCCTGTGGAAACATGTTCTAATAGACTTCCCAAGCCACGAGTACACATGTGAACGGAGTTTACCATCATCCCAAGCCCACAATTTACTTGAGTAGGGAAATACATTGGAATTTTATGAAGAATTCTATAGTCCAGAATGATAGATGGATTGAAATAGGAAATGGCCCAATGAACTCTCTCTTTCATTGCCATGTAAAATCACACGTAAGAACCATCGGACATATATGTGCGCTTCTCTTACAGAAATTTACCACAGAGTAGATGATGATAGTAGAGCCCACAAGATTACTAGGCTATAAGAATACTAATAAGATGGGGGGGGGGAGAACTTTGGATAATATTTTACAAACTTACAGACCGTGCTTACCCACCCATATCCGCAGGCAAAGGGACTCTTTCATTGTTTCATTCAGCCCGGGCTCCACCCGTATGTGTCGTTTTTTATTATAACAACCTTTTTAGGGATATTCTCTACATTATAATGTGAAGCAATTCACACTGGGCTGACGGGCAATGTGTGTAACTCGGGGAGACTTTGACCTCTATGGTGCACATATGCATGATTATAATGCTACTGTATGTATTACCATCACTCTGTGTTTAAAGGAGAACTTGTAGGTTCCTTGTAGTGAATATTTTTAAAAATTATATGAAGGAAAAAATAGAGAGTAAGAGAAAGGAGAGCGAGAGAAAAAACTGAGGAGGAATGAGATTTATTTCCATGTGAAATATTCTGGACAAACGCCGTAACTCTCTCGCTGCCTACCTGCCACCCTGCCAGCTTTCTCCATTACATTAACGTTGTGTAGTGGTAACTGGAGTGAAAAGTAAAAATTCTTTTTCATGTGCATAGTGCCAGGTGGCCGTGTATGTGTGAGCAAGATGGAAAGAGAGAAAGCGGTTATGAAATGAGAGTTGATATTGCAAGTGAGATCCAGCCAGAGATAGTTGCCACTGTACTATATACGTTCGTTGGTGGAAATAACGTGAATCGGAGAACATGCTCATGGTCGCTGTTGTAGTAGGAAAAGCAGCTGGAAAAGAAAGAGAGGGGGAGAGACCAGTGAGTGGAGCAGAGTCAGTCTGTAGACTAGCTTGAACGAGAATAGAGCTTACGGTGTGAGCTTGAGCAACGACTGCTACTTCTATACTTCTGCTCCTCTATTTTTCTACCATTCAATCAGAGACACAGGAGTGTAGTGAAACGATATGATGCTCCCTGAGCATTCACACATTTCCCTTCAATAGACGTATACGTCAGCAAGAGTGGATTAGACCGTTGACAATGACACGAGACATGGAGGAAGACAGTCTTGTACTTTTCCAATAGCCCTTTAACAGGAGCAACAACATTTGCTCCTATTGAATGTGTCACGTAAGAGAAGACAAGTTTGACGTTCTCTGCATTCGTCCTCCTGTGTGTTCTCTGTCTTGGTGAAAAGTTGAAAGGTAAGTTGCTGTATTTTTTTCTCCGTCTTTCCAAAGCTAAATTACAACATTCGTCTCAACTTGAAAGCTTTGACAGTTGAGTATAATGGGTACTACTGTGAAGTTATTTGAAGGCCATTAGAAGTGGAGTCAGTTGAGAAAAAAAGGCCAGATAATAATAATTAGAGGGACGGGTCGGACTCTTTGCTCGCAGTCGGTAATTTGTTCGGAGAAATTTCTCAAACGATACACGAACTGTCAGTCTTCAGAAATGCAAGTTTGTTGTTGCAGAGTCTTGAGAAAGTTCCCCTCATTCAGTCACATGAGCAGGTAGCAAGTTGCCGATCACCACCTTGTTTACAGTGCTGTGCCGGTGTCTTTGTGCAATTCAATTAAGGTTTGGCCAACTAACAGAACCACCAATAAGCACGTGGCTGAGGCGGTTCCTGTTCTTGTAGCGCGGTATCAGAAATTAGTCTCAGATTCTGTCCTGCTTCTATTAATTTTCCCCCTGCCTTTCCATCGGTACAATGATCCGAGGAACGATTACTAAAGTCACGCCATTATTTGAAGGAGACAGGGACGGTCTATTTGCTATTCTAGTATTGCAGCTCAATTTCCGTGCACCAGAAGCTGTTGGTGCGAGCCGATAAAAAACTCATCATATTGTCCATATAATGTGGATACTAATAATGGGATTAGGAGAAGAATCGTTTTATGTCTCCGTTAAATTAGTAGTACACCTGCACAAATATATACGCACATATTATATTTATCTCTGAGCACACTAAAGAGGCCAGGGAGGACAAGTCCCCACAGGAAAGTAGAATTTATTACAGGCAGACTCTATAATGTTATTATTTTGTTATTGTTCTTTTTATATACATATTCTCGAATACAATGTTTACTCAAAGGCTTACGAATGCGATTGTGAAGAGGATATTGGAAGATTTGATACTAGATGCACACATGAAAATTTTTGACCTTGTGTGCTAAATGCTAAACTATTGACCCGTCATGAGAATAGAGGACAACCGTTGAAATTTGAGACAGAATGTGGGAATGGAATAATTATTGCTTCATTTGACGGTTGGTGCGAGGGGAATTTGAGGAATTCGGTGCATGTATGTAGGTAGGTGATGCTGTTGTAAAAGAATTCAAAGGACATTCATCCAGCCAGCCTTAATAACAAAAGTAGAAAGGTATTATATCTTTATGGCTGAATTTAGTTAATCCATGTTGAGATGAGTATGAAAGAAAGACCATGGAGCAGATGTGCGTGTTTTGGGTGATTAATCTTGTGTGTGGCTTGAGGGAAAATTGTAGTTAAATTTTGGTAAAACTGGAGCAAGAGAAAGCAGCATCCCACTGTGCAGCAGCATTTCTGGCTGCCGAAACTTTCAACATATGTTGATTCATTGGCGAGCTTGTGTGTGCATGAGTGCACACGAACAGAACAACTCAACACTGGCAGCTGTGTATGTATGTTACAATGAGTCCACACATTGTTCCAAGCTTGTTGCAATAATGCCCAATGTATTGGCTTTACAGGAAAGTGCCACTCAGCGCCAGGAGGGGACTACAGCGGCACTTGCAGAACATTTGAACGAGAGAGCAAGAGCGACCACAAGAAGGGAATCATAAGGCCGAATGCTCCATGTGGGACTGAAGAGAGAAAGCAAATATTAGCACCAGTGGCCATCCACATTTGGTCTACTTGGTCCAATGCTACGTGAGCGACAACTTTCCCTTCTCCCAAACTCAACCAACTAAGCCACTCCTCAGGCTCACATGTCATCCCTGTGCTTGTCAATAGACATTACTGATGCTTCCAAGTAACGAAACAGACCCGAGTGCTAACCTGGCTACTTTCGCAACCTTTTACAATCGTTTAGAAAAAACTCAACTGTAATTATCAATAGAATGGACAGTAAAATATAGTGGAATCGCCAAGGCTATCAATACGTCAAGACTAGGAAATTTTCTTCAAGTGAGGACTGAGGACGACCCGTGTCTGTGGAATGACTATGAAGTGAAAAGGTGCATTTCATGTTGGGGAAAAGGAGCTTTTAAAATGTTGTGGGGACTCATGAAGAACCTGTCAAATAACTTCTCCTTCTCTGCCATTGCAAGTGGAAGCAGCAATCCAAAGTCTGGCTGCACAGGTACGTATATATATATGACTGTCATCTTCGGTCTACTGAAGGAGGAAAAGGCGGCGGAAAGTTTATGAATATTTAGTTTTTGCATGCTTGCGTGTGCATATGATATAATTCCCACGGTATTTATCATTACAACTGCTAGTCAAGTGGAACCAGAGTAGGCGGAAGGGATTTGAGCAGTGTGGAAAGTATTGACTGGTTGACTGTTGTGAATAATTCATTTGCGCCGCATATTCCCAGTACATGTGTGTTAAAGGGAATGGCAGGGAGTTGGCTAGTTTTCATCGTCGTCATCAGAGTGACTATTGGCCTCACGTAAATTCAATCGAACATCGATAATGGACATTCTTCTGCCTCTTCCCATGTTTCCTGCTATGTGTGGATTCTAAAGCCCCGCAAAGCTCACTGTGGGAATGTGGGTCGTGTATTTGTATTATGCGTGCGTGTGTGCATGTGCTAACTGATAGGAGTACATTTGTTTGTCTGTGGTTAACCCAATAGGGAGTAGCAGTAGCAGCAGGGGTGACGGTAGGAAGAAAATCACATACAACCTTCTCAATATGACTGACAACGAAGACGGAGAAGATTCTGACAGCGGGCTTACACTGCCAGCTACAACCCCATCAAGAGTCGGAGGATTAGGGCATCGACCTAGTGATTCCTCATCTCACGTCAGACAAGATGTAGAGGCTAAGAATGCAGACGACGATGACGATGACGATCGTTATGACCGCGGCAGCTCCTTTTTTAACTTAAACTACGACAAACGACGTCAACCCCCACAGGAGCCACCAAAACCCCAGAAAGTCACTAGAGGATTAAGGGATCGATTGAGAATGAAAAAGGATGGTAACCCCACGCCACCGCCGCCGCCGCCTCCGACGACCAACAACAATCCAAATAAACTGACTGCGCTCAAATTCACCTTCGAAGACTTTTCCGATGACAGTGACTATGAGGAGGATGAGGAGGACGATGATGAGGATGACGATGACGATGAAAATGATGACATGGATGATGTAGACGAGGACGGAGATATTGAGGATGAAGATTATGAGAATAAGGGTGGCGTGGAAGAGCAGAGATGTTGCAGTAGTACTAAAATACCCGCACCTTCTCAGTCACCATCTCAACCTCCACCACCCCCTGCCCGGCCCTCCTTATGGGACCATCATAATCTTCATCACGATTCATCATCCTCAATAACCACAACTACCACAGCCGGCAGCTCTTATTTTGGTAAGTTTTATTCTTCTTGCCAATATTTCATAATCTCATCCCCCACGTTAGATCACAGAGAATATGGAATCATGTTTTGTGTAGTCAGTATAGTAGTATGTTTTTTGTACATTGTGAGTAAGTTGAATGGTAAACAATGGGATTGAATGGAAGGCATGCGGAGGGAAAGGAAGAGATTTGTAAGCGAGCGGCTGAGCACGCAACCAAGTGTGCAGGTGAGAGCGTTAGACTGGGACTCACATTACTCTCTGGCATGCCCACGTGTGAAAGTCAAGAAGTGTGGAGGTAGTCAGGCATACACTCACATCCTCTCCTCACAGCCATTTGCTTAAAGATTTTACAATGTTACACAACCTTCTTTTATCCTTGAATAACAAGACGAGGAACATGACTTGGCCATGCAAACACTAAAGATGGCCTGCTCTACTTGTTAAGACCCATTCACTTGGTTTGTTCCTAGAATTTCCTTCCGCTCGCTCCATGCCCCTCTCACTCCTCCCCCACCTCACTCTCTAACTCTTGAGCAGAAGAGTATAGAATTCCAAAACAGAAGAAAATTCATTCGGGACAAGATAGAAAGAGGAGGAAAAGTCTCTGGGAGACAACTTGTTGACTTGTGAGCCTTTTGCGCACATATAAAAAAGCCTTATGGCTCACATCTTATCCAACTTTGCTTACTGTAGACAGAGAGAATTGTAGACAGATATAGATTGCGTCTCTGGTGTTTCTCGTCTCTGTGTTGAAAATGTATTTACCTTGTTGATGGATGAGACTGGAAAAGGGAAATATATATCCTTTGCTCTTATCTCTAATATCTTAGCCATTTCGCTCCCGTTCTAAAATAATCCTTTTCGGGGCAGCTATGCATTATTTAAATATGAAAGTCGTCTTAACAGCCCTCTGTGTTCCTCGTGATGACTATTGGTATGTAGTTAATTTAAGAAAATCTTAGTCTTGATGTGCTCGTAAGGATTTATATCCAGGATACCCTGGCGCTTCTCTGCGTCCATGGAAAGGGTTCAAAAAGAATCACAAGTCATTTCAGAGGATTACTCCGATTGAGCTCATTAATGCTCTCTCCTGTTTGTTGTGATGAGAGTAGCTTAAATCCTTTAAATACACATATTCTCGTTATGTAAACGCATGAGTGCATTCCAAATCCTCATACGTACAGGCAAACATGACGCATGAATGCGAAGAGTACAAACTTGACGCACCACTCCCTTTCATGTCCTCCTCTCTTGAATTCCGCATGGGTTTCAATAGAGTGGTCAAAGTTTGAAAAACCTTAGAAGTTACATTACACTACTTCTTCTTCACTCAGCATAAGCCCTCCTTGCCTTTATCCTTAGAGTAAAAGAGTCATCGGAAGTTTGATACTAGGAGAAACTGATGAAAGTTTCGATAGCCTTTACGTATAAAATCGATTTCACAGGTGTGCAATTCACTCAAAACATTAGCCTCTTTCTTCTACAGGGGGCAGGAAGGGGCAAATCTATACAGATTGAAAACTTGACACATACGCGAATAAACAAGTCCTGAAATGACGATGGCGGTGACAGATCATTGTTAAAATCCTTTGGTTGTAAATTCTAATTTGCATCGAAGGATGCAAAGCTATTCACATACGTGACTCTGAAGCAAAGAATTTCTTGGTTAAACTTTTATCCGCACATGCTAAAGAAAAATATACTTTTCAGGCAAATAGTTTTTGGTAAATCTGGAGGCAGTTTGTATGTTAAGAAAACTGACCTTCGATACGCTTCGTATCACAAGCTCTTTGAACACAGCATATGATAAGGAATACAAAAATGTTGATTTGCCTTGTGCCCTTGAAGTACATGAGTTACTTATTTGCATGCTGGTTGCACTGTGAGGAAATGGCACAGGTGGAACTTGATACGGAACGCGGAATTTAGCATGGAAAGCAGTCACGTTGTGAAATTTTCATTAAGTTGAACTATACGTACATGTGTTGTATATTATGTATTTATACATACATGTATATATATGTGGCTTTCCATGTTGAGATTTGGTAATTTCCTCCATGAAATATGGATGGAGAAAGTAAGTGAAAAATGCATGAGATTTCAACAACATGATATTTTATGGGAATTGCGGTGGTTGGGGGAAGTAGAGGGGTAGAAAGCTGGCATGAGCGGAAATGTGATTGTGTGTGTGTGCTCGTAATGAGAGCTGCTCATGCTGTTTATTCAAGCCATGACAGAGGATTGAACGTAATGCTGGATAGAGATCCCGATGGAAATGGCATTTTATTTATTATTACTAGCAAGGTGTAGACAGACAGGAGAAAAAGAGCTTTTATCCCACAATCTCTACATAAGTTAACATGAGGAGGAACAAGTGAAGAGATTGGTGGGTTTGAACGTGAGGGAATCATGATGCTGCTGCTACAAGAAGATGATGAAGATGATAATGCAAATTTAATTTGCTTCCAAAATTCAAATGATGTTTCCTTCCTGTCCTCCCCTCCGGATGGTTCCCTATGGAAGTGAACGGTGTTGTCTTGTTCATTTGATTAAAGGAATGCCACCACTGCGGGAACTGAGCTACTTAGTTAACATGGTCTTCATGTAGCGCTCCTGTATGAACATGTCTCTTGGCGAATCGAGCCTTTGGTTGAATCGTTAATCAATTTATCTTTGTGGGCCGGAAGGGTGTAATGGCTTGGCAGCTGTTGTGCGTTGAAGGAATCATGTAGGAGAGATATAACATACTTTTGTAGCTTTAAATCCTGAATATTCAATTAAACATGAAAGTTGTGACATGCGCCATCGGAATGAAAATATGGTCATTGTGTGTGTGTACAGGAGTATGGAAGCTCCCTCCGGATCTTGTGTGTCACTACCAGTTGCATCCAACTTCGTTATCTAGTGATTCTCACACATCATCTGGACTACTCTATGGCATCAAATTCCGCCCTTCTCTCTCCCAGCTACTCATTTAAGGTAATGGAAAGTGAAGGGAGGGAACAAGTTTGCCAATAGCTACGAGCAATAATAATAGCTCGTCTTGTATGTGCACACAATGGATTAGTTGCTTTTATAATACTATCGTCAACATGGAATTCTTTCATTTTTCCAAGCTGACCTTCAGTGACATACCCATATGTAATATGATGCAAGGAGACAAGCACTGAGTCTGGTAACGACAAGACTTGAGACAGAATCATTTGTGTGCTTGCATTAGTACTTGTAAAGCAGACAAGCTCACATGCCCAATTGCATACATATGAGCTGGTCGTGACACATTTGTTCCCTTTGCGCGTCTACAAACACCCGCCCATACTTTGCCATAAACTCCATTCACATTCCCTCCAACGATCCCTTCCTTCATCTCTAGGGATAAAGGAGGAAACAGTAGCTGGGATCATGCTACGATTTCAAATTCTCCCATATCTGAGCAGAGGCTAAACTAATGTAATATTCAAGGGAATCAGAAGGAGAGGAAGAGAAAGCGTGTGTGTGCCAATAAAACTTTGAAGGTATATAGCCTGAAGTAAACAGGAGCCAAGTCTTGGTTCTTCTTCATGAAATAAATCCATTTTCTTCGTCTTCTTCACACACAACGCACACTCAATCCTCTCGTCATGGGAGGTTGATGGGAAATCTTATTTTCCAGTCTATTTTCCCTACTAGTAGTCACCTTGATGCACAAAGTATAATCACCTCTGATCGATAGAAAATCAAAGATAGAATCTCTCAATAGCTTTCATTGTCATTCTTGCTTGCATATATTATTATGATCTAGTTGAAAAGCATGAAAATAGCATTCATCTATTGCTAGCAGATTGAGTAGGTGGTTGTGGTTGGCACTGGAGAACTGTTATTATTGAAAAGCCATATTTTGAGCGAGGTTCAATTAGTTTGTGAGGAAGCAAGTGTAATAGTTTGTGTGTGTGGAGAAAATAATAAGGAATTATTTGCTTTTTCTTACTAAATATTACTCACGATTGTGTCTGTCTTTGTGTGTTCGCTTGCTTGCAAATGACGGGAGAAGTTTGAGTGAGGAGTGAAGAGGGAAAGCAAAGAAAAAGAAGGACTGCGCCTTGTACGATTTTCTCATGGCTTATGTGTAAATCGCTTTCGTCGGCGAGATGGTCACAGCCTCTGCTTGCCGGGAGAAAATTAAAAGTCATTTTCTTCATACGACAGCTGCCATTAGCATGGCACTAGTGAGTCAGGGAGGGTGCAGTCTTTGACAAAAGTGAGCTCTCTCACAGACCAAAGAAGAAGGATTAGTCTGAACTAATTAAAAGTTTTGAAAAATTGCAGAATCACCCGGACATGGCAGTCGGTTACGCCACAGTGTCACATGAGTACCTGTAATGATGATCCCCGTGGAAAGAGTCCATTAAAAAGTTATCCTGTTCCATAATACAAGAGAAAGCCTGGTATAATGATATTAGACATAGGGAGTTGTATGTATGTCAAGCTTATAAACTATCAAGATAACAAGCTTTCACTCAGGGCGTTTCACTAGTATCTCGAGAACATCGAGAGAGAGAGATAGTGAGAGACACAGAGAGAGAGAGAGGGTCATCATGTTGGTCTAAAAGTCGCCTCAAGGGGACGAACCACTGCCGTCTTATACGGGTTAAGTGCTCGCTGCCTCACTCACGTATCCATTAATGGGAGCATTAAAGGTTGCACGTGGATTGGACCGACGGCAATAATTAAACCGTCTGTACATGTATTAATTAATGATCATATTGACTTAGGGGGCAAGAAGTGCTAGATTTTTCCACCGCTCCCAACTATTCTTTATCATGTTGTCGGCAACTTTTAATTAATGCTGTGAGCAACAACTTTGGCTCGTTTGCTGCCATATGAGAAAATCTGTGCAGTGGGATCTACACACGACTGACAACCATCTTTGCCAGTGGCGTCAGCTTGAATCTATGTGTTAGAAATGGAGCTATTTCCCTCCGCCACTTGTTTCCTCGTAACAAAAGTAATACACTTTACTCTGTTGAGACTGAGACGAATCCCTGAATCCAGATTTTCTATGGAGGTGCGAGGACTTCTGCACCGGGAGGTAAATGTGGAAAAGAAAGTGTATTATGCAGGCCGACATTGAACGTGTTTTTTCCCTTAGATGGGATCAATTTCCAAGGAGGCCATTCTCACAGGCTTGATGATGTTTCTGACTTCATGAATTTAGATTCGCTTGTGTGCGAGAAGTGGAATTTTTAACTCACCACCAGCACAGCAACAACAGTGGGCCATTACGGACAAGAACACTTTAGGAAGAATTTAATGAGCCTGTTAAAGTATGCGATAAACAAGTCCCTGCTACGTAGATGAGCCCTCTCGTTCTATTTAATGTGAACTTTCACTCCGGCCTAGTTGTAATAATGATAATCATAGTGGCACCATGTTACGACACGAGCAAATCGATTGGGACATATGTTTCCCGCACTTCTTTAGCCCTACAAACGTGCTCCATCATATTTTAAATGCAAGCTTCATCCAGTATGCATATACATATGAGGCAAACCCTTTCATTAGTCCCACACCGGGTGAGGTTCCAATCTCAAAGGAGAAAATTGTTCAGCCTATCTTTCATCTTGTCCTTCTCTTCTCCCACACCAACCGCACACGCACATAAAATCCCTACCACAGTTACCCCACATGGCGCATATCTGTATCTTCTGCCTTGAGCCAGTGCTTGTCATCTCTGAGTGGAATTTTTCTACGGGCAACTTGATGTTTTAGTTTCCTCTAGTGTGCTAATAATTATTCCATGGGAACAAGGTATACTCTGCTGGGCCAGATTACACTAGTTGCATAGTTAATACCGAATTTGACTCGAAGCAAGGAGCTCGAGGTATGTAGGCAGTGAACAATGCAGAAATGAATTGCTTTATATAACTGAATCGATCGCTGTAGTTTCTCAGTGAATACAGTGCCATGTGATGGTGAACCTCCTCAATACGCTTGCTACCTAAAACGTTCATAAAATAATTGACTGTTTTTTATGAACCGCCTTGCAGTCCATGCGAAGTGCGGAGGCGAGCTTAAGAGAGAGAAAAGAGAAACGTTGAAGCTCTTACCTCATGCTGATTTGGGAAGTGAGATGAAGAAAGTAGGAGGGTAAAGTGTTGAAGGTCTTGCGAAAGAGTGGACGTGGGATCCAGGCGCTGAATTCATTCATGATGAAGATAAGCAAACAGGTTCACTCAGCTGTACAGAGGCGGGCGTGTCGCTCATCATGATGACGATGATGATGATCTGCTCGCTCTAATTGACGTCTGCACACCCGATGACTAACATTTTCTAATCAGCCCTCATGGTTGGTAGTCATTGCACGAGCGCTGCTGTGTACCTCTCTCACGCTACGTACTGTCGTAATGATCTCATCGGTGTGGAAACGCCCGGCTCGTAGCATTTCGACCTTTCCCCGTGTTCCTCTCTTCTCTGTGACCCAAAAGGAATAGCGTGCCAGTAATGACTAAGTCAGAATTTGGAAGAGTAGTAATAATTAATTTTTCTATTGCAGGTAAACGGCTACCAGTGACTAACGAGATTAGCACCATGAAGACTACAATAATACGGGATATTCGGCTGGATAAAAACTCCACTGAGGTGTAATAATGACATAATTGCCCCATGAATGAACACATGAAGGACGGACATGATATACATATGGGAATCATATCAGCTGCCAAAAATGTATACCATCAACATGAATCCGGGTCACTATCAACACAAACACATATATCTATACATTCTCTCTCAGATGTGATGCACTTAATGTATAATAATATCCTTATATAAGACACATACAGCACGTTTACCTTACAATATCCGTACAATAATCATACTGCTAATTTATGCATGAAAAATACATAATTTTTATCAATTCCTGCTGAATCAGCAGCAGTAACGAGCAATGAAAGTTATGAGAGAAAGATATTGGTTCTCGTTGAAATGGTTGGAGCAGACACATGTAATACTGCGTATATCCCGTTTTGCTGTACCTGTTGTTAGTTTATGATAATAATGATGATCACAATATGCATTGTGTGTATAAATTCTGAAACTGAGATATTAAAAGGGAAACGGAACGGATCCTATCTCGTTATCCTTTCTTCTTTTTCGGTCTGTGTACTTTCTCCAATCTCCCGTTTCCCTCAAATTCTACGGGAGCATCATATTAACCTGTACCAGAGGGAAATGTTTGCTCAAATCCTACTTTCCTTTCTCCTCTTCAACTATACTTGTGACCCCTTCATGGATGCTGATGTTATGATTGTAATGATTCGCAGAGAAGGCCGAGGCTCGAAGAGTTGCTGGGGATGACCAAGGATAACAGGAGTGAGCGAGCACAGCAGCCACTTACTTAAAAGTCTATTGGTGTGTTGTGGACCGAGTGCTATACGAAATACATATTTCATGTATATGTGCGGATTATGTGAAATTCAACCCGTTCAAAATAGTAGATCTTGCTCGGTAATCCCTACAAGCAAAGGAATGAGTCGCACAGTGACCAACCAGAAAGGGAGATATGCTAGTGGAGTGACTAAAATTTGGACAGGAAGGAAAGAACGGAAGATTAATTGAGACCAAAGCTGAGAACATTGTATAAATCCACTGCCGGATTAGATGTCACTAATGAACAGGAGGAGGGAAAGAGCTTGAAATGAATCTCACACTACCATCCTTAGTACGACTGGGGCACATAGCCTCACATATGCTCAGTTCCCACAATCCTGAAAGTCAGACCCTGTGCCTCTCTTTCTCCTGTCTCTCTCTCTCTCTCTCTCTCTCCATGGCCATAATGTTCATGGCCACTTCCATGGCACATTCGTTCCAATCTACGGTTCAATCAGCCGTTTAAATTGTCCGTGTAAACCTGTCTCGCCTCTCTCTTTGCTGGACATTTCGGAAATTAAACCGAGCTTGGCCCCAACGCTACCTAGCATTATCGCTCTTAATGTGGTGAGCAATAATGGCGGCTGAATTCAGCTCATTCAATACATTATTAAGGAAGCAAAAACCTGGTACACATCCTTTTCCTCCCTCCGGAAATATCAGGGACAAACAAGGAAATAAACATTAGCTAAATTACTACGAGCTAAATTACAGAAGAAAGGTAGGCTATTTTGATCACGGTAGTGGCTTACAATCGCCTTGTAGCCGGCTGAATTTGATGGCAAATTTAAAGTGAATTAACTCGGAAGACGGAAGGAGCGAGTAAAACTTAATTTGATGAGGGTAGCGTAAAGCTATCCTCGTAACATGGGATGTCATGTCATCATCCTACCGGATGCATGGCCCATTTTTCTGTAGCTCCTCCATGACCTCTACAGAAAACGGATGAGGAGGCGTAAAAGTTGATGATAGACCATCTGTGCGTGTCTGTGTACTAGACTTGTCCGCACATTTGTCATCAACTTTACCACAAGAATCTGAATAGGAGTCATTTGTAGCAAGCATACGATCTGTGGGGAAGATATGAGCCGTAGGAAGAGTTTCAGAGAAAATGGAGGATGGAAGTGCGTAATAAAAGGAGACATGAAGGATAGTGGTGGCAGTAGCAATAAAATCAGTAGACAAAGTCCAACTTTTTTTTTTACCAAGGAATAACAACTGGAAATGGCACTCATTTGACACTAAGTTTCCTCTGGATTCACTCCGCCGGCAAATGGCATGAGGAGCAACGGAGGAGTGAACGAACGGAAACATGTAGGAAATGTGTGTTTGTGTCGGTGTGTGTGTATGCCTGTCCCTCTTTCCCCCGTCCTTTCTCTCACACACTCTTTCTGTGTGCTCACTCAGAAAGGAAGAAAGGATCAAATATATTTTCAATTGTTTTATTCCATTTCACCCTCGCTTTCTCTGTCTTTCCCACTCCCACTTTCTACCTCCTCAGTATTGTCTCTGGTAAAAAGGTCGAATCATAGACTGGAATCTGTAAACCACTTGTGTGGTAATAAATCCCATATAGTCACCTCCCTTTTCCCGTTCCTTTCCCTCAGAACACAATGTAATTGTCTCTCCTCCGAGCTCCACCACGTATATCTGTCTTTCTGACTACCTCTCTGTTCTACAGAGCATTCATGTACGAAGAAAGTATCCTGCTGTTTCTGAGGCTTCAGACTGACGGTGATAGAGCAACCAGTGAGGACCCCAGTTCCCATTTTTCCAACTATTCTCACTATCTCTCCATTGCCTTCTTTTTCTTCCTCTGTTGTCCACTTAAATAGAATTCGGAAGCATGGTGGTTCAGCCATGACCTTGAAATAGATCATTTCTCTCTTGCCATATATAGCAATTACTATTCCTTCTGCCTCTCTGACGGTCAAAAAGTCCTGCCCTCCACAGGAAGGGATCCACATGCACCAACGGCGAATTTTCAAGGAGAAAGGAATCTAAGCACGTGGAAATGGAGAGATAGAAGTATTTCACCAGCGTTCTTTGTCCGCTTTTAAAGCCACCCGCATCACCACAACAATGGAAGCAACTTAGCCGCGGCTCTTTTTCCATCAGGTTTCCACTATTTTCCGCTCAACTGCTCAACCAGTAACAACGGACGCCGTACACACGCACGTATAACTTGCAACCAACAGACTATCCTACCTAGAAAGGCACTCTGTCTCTTTTACAGTGCGGAAGCAAAGAAATCACCTTCGTTCCTTCCGCCACCAGTCTCTACCCTTTGGCTGCCGTAGGTGATATTAAAAGCAACAGTTTCCGGTGAGAGGAAAATCAGAGGAAATTTCTAGTTGTAGGAACAGAAAACCTTTTGTCTGCCTGTTTTTATGCTACTCCTCCGGGTTCTGCTATTGTTCATATATTTCAATTCATGGTAAAGGAAATCTGCTGACCCTAATTCTCATACAACAAAGAAACGGACAGGCCGATTGGTGAAAGGAGAGTAGCATTAAGTGGAAGCACACAGTGAGCAAAGGACCAATTTAGTCTGTCTTCATACTTGGAGTCTTCGAGTGCCCAGCAAGAGGAATCTGGTAGAAAGAACGTCTACAAGAAAACCGGAGCTAGTCTAGGTCCTCCCCATACTCTCCCAGGAGGTGATGGAGTAATAATAGTAATTATTATTACTCTCAGACTCATATGACCAGGATTTTCCCTGTAATTTTCCCTTTTCGTGATGCAACAGTAACTTTTCTTTTGCCGCAAACCCTCAACGCAGCGCTAGAAAATTACGGCGTAAGGAAAGCATATGGATTAGGCCATACACTTGCACACATTTATATGATGTTATTAGAAGCCTAAGAAGCAACAGCTGTGTAAAAACATGCTGGGATTTAATTTAATTGTCCCCGGATATTTACTAAATATCACCAGGATGGTAATAATAAAATTCACATGATCAGTTACAAATTGACTAAGGAATCCGGGGGTAATTATTTTCGTGAAAAATCTGTCCGATCGGATTCTCATTCGTTGGAATATGATTTGAAGCATTCTGCTGTGCTGGCTGGATACAATAAAGTGAAATCGTAATTGCTGAGTTTGCACAACATAAAAAGGAGAAGAAGAAGAGCACTGCGACTCGTTACATCTCCTTGACAAACACAAAGTTTTTCATCCCTTGTGCTCCACTCACAAAGACATGGGTATACTTGGAATAAAATATACACTAGGAATGAGAACAATATGATGGGATGGTACGTAAAAGGGTTTTTTAAAATTAATTAAGCTCAAACTGCGCTTGTTCCAAATAATTTCGTCTTTTGTTCCACAAACGAATAGTTCACAAGGTGAGGCAATCCACATAGGACACCTACATAGGACAAAGTAATCTTACACAGCCGAGTACTACAGCTACTTCTAAGGCCCTGCGTGTGGAAACAGAAAGTAATATGTCTTTTGAAAAAACAACACAAGAGGAATCTAGACACAGGGAAACATATTCCCAAGATACTTAAAACTTCCACAGTTTTCTTATACAAGAAACCCAGACAATGGTGAATATGTTATTTGATTCCCAGACTGGTTACTCTTCTCCATGGCTGTGTATGTGCACATTTAAGTACCTTCTTGCATCATTTACGGATCCAACTCCAGAAATCCAGTGGGAAATACAGTAGTGGTTAGTGGAATCCACGGAAGCAAGGATTCATCAACGTTCATCGTAAAAATTGGATGACTATCCATTCTGAAAAATGCATGAGCTCACAAAACACTAAATTGGAGTGAGCATTATTGTGTAAAAAGTCAATGGAAACTGATTGTAAATAGTGTAGCGTTGGTCCTAAAGTGGACACATGGCACTCGAAATTGCAACTGATGGCAAATTAAGGTCTGACGAAGACAAGTCTGTCGGATGGCAGAGCAAGCAAGCATTTTCTGTGAAACCTACATATTTCAACATCATGTGTACATGTTAACGGTGGATCAAAAAAGTTTAGACGTGATTAAATATTGCTTTGATCGTGCGTGAATAATGAATTTTATCATGCGAACAGCATTCGTTTTACAAGCTTGTCAGAACCCTTCCTGTTACCCTCTCGTTAATCCTTCGAATAATATTTGAATATTTATAGGCTTCACAATACTGTCACAAAATATTTTCAGAATGCTAATAGTAAGCTTTAGACGTATTAAATGATTAAACTAATGCAAATTGCGTGTTAGGAAGAGCAACATGCCGTCCACAATTATAAAAATTGGTGTAGTTATGCTACTTAATAAGTCCAATCCAACTTTAATAGTGTCGTAGCATGTGAGATTACTTGCCTTAGGAAGGCATTGTGTTTCATACCATTTTAATAATCTAATATGAGTATACATCACAAGAATTCTTGCTTCATTTGCTTTATACATTTTTCTTTTACTGTTGGATATCAGCTTTTATCTGAACGTCGTCCAAGATTCATACCAATAGTCGCCTGGTCAGCAGAAAATAAAAGTGCAGGCAAGCAGTCTACAGCTGCGTATTGAGATTTACTAACATCATGTTAATTGTTCTTCGAATTTTTACCTCTTAGATACGCCAGACTGTAAGATTCCGAAAACGAAGTTTCTGCCTGATAACTTTAAGCTCCTAAAGATGAAAGCCTTTTGAATGCCAACTGCAACCGTCCGTCAGACGCTTGAACGAATCCGAACAAGTAATCCCTAACCACTCCAATTTTCTTCATCCATCAGTCATGAATGCTTTTAGTATGGCTACAATAACAGTGTGCAAAAATGTATTTTTAATCCATTAACGCCTATCTAAATGTTTTTTACTGCATGTTCATTCTAGATTGTTGTACTCACGAAAGACTATCATGGCAAGAATTGTAAGCTAACAGAAATTCGATCACAAGTTGAAGTAACTCGTAGGTTTCCGAGGTTATAATTCCCACAGAATAACAACACTAGACACAATGCTTGCTCTTAACTTGGGAATGTCATACGAGGAACTTGAAAAACAGAAGGGAAGTGACGCACTGGATCCCATGGCACTTCTCTGGATGCGCTTCAGCACTAGCAAGTATTTACGTCACGCTGTACGTTGAAGACAAAGCGTTTTCGCTTGCGGCATGGAATGGGTGTACCAAGAGTGCTCTTTTAGAAACCCGCCGATGTTTTACTTTCTATAACTGATGTTCGAATGCATGCAGAAGCTAATCCATGACAGGCATTGACAATCAGTTGCTTCAAAGCCCATATGTCCTGTTGTGATCAATTATACGTGGCGCTTCGTGGAAAATTTTCAACACACTCCATTCTTTGCATTCGCATGGTTCGGCCTTCCATAACTTTGACCCCCGACTTCGATAGCCATCTTGCAAGTTTCTTTCAATGGCACAAATCGTCGCCTGATTTTCTGCGGAGAACATTCAGTGTCTATCTCAGACCAAGGAGTCCGTACAAGGGTATCCTCGAGTGCTCCCTCCCCTTCCTATTAATGCGCATGCTGCAATGACTGAAAGAAAAGTAAGAGCACATTCAAAAAGCTCTGTAGCACACCTTATGACATTCATCACACTCTCCTTCACCTGCTCAAAATGAGAAACCTACCGTTGGGCTCATCTCAAGATTCTTCATTTTCACTTTCAACCAAGAACAGAAGTAGTACGCTCCAGCCTTTGAAACTCAACAGGTCTTACAAAATTGTGGGGATTATTGAACAATCTTGTCTGTGCGATGCCTTGTTGAATGCGTCTCAAGTCACCAATCCACACTTTCTACAACAACTGTACACTTTTGACATACATGAGCTACATGATTACACAGGTGACTCGCCTTATACAAGCTTTTGCGAGCGGTTCGGGAAGCTGGCTGATTCTCCTTTGATTGGTAGAGTGGGTTTACCCTGATTGTTTTTAGGCTCGCTGTGAACAATGACGCTCAGTTTTAAATCACAATCAAGGTAAACACAAGGTAGAATGAGATCCAAAGGACTGGGATTTTTAATCAAGTAAACCGATATGAGGATCAAAGTTGATGCATTGATCGGAGAAAGGGAAGGATAAATAGGGCTATGAATTGCATTTGTGTGTAAGGGAAAGTAGAACGGGACTAAAAAACTGAGCTGAGTATTTCTTGGAGTAATCAAAACTTTGCCTAGATTTTACTACTGTCGTAATAAATATCGTGAGTCGTTTCCAAACTCTAAGAACACATTTGTTATTCATGTTACAGCGTAGATTGCAGATTTAGTAACTTTAGGTGTCATTTATGTTTTGTTTGCTTCACGTTAAGAATGAAATCTACCAGAAAATGCTTCATTAAATTAAATTAATTAAAACCATTCGCGCAGAATTGATAGAGTAGGAATCAATTTTTAAAATGAAGTGCAACATTGGGGTCTTGAGGACTTTTGGTTTTTGTATTTTTGGGATGATCAAAATTATTCGATTCTTTTACCTGAGATATAAGATGAAAACTCATCCGTATTCAATTTGAAATCTTCAGTTTTCGTTTCCTGCAAGATGCATTATGCCTTGGACCTTAAGAGTTTCGTCGATTGATGAGTCACACGAGTAATTCTTACAGCCCCGTTTAAAACCCGCATCACCCGGAAATTTAAATTTGACAAGCACATTGTCATCAAGAATATTTTCGAGCCCTTGCGTCTTGAACTTGAAAAAATACATTGTAAGTTTGTCGCAAACGATACGTTACACATAAAGTATGGTAAGGACCATGTTCCTTGGCACATTTTAACAGCAGCGGTACATTGAAGCACAGGATCGGTATTTCATGCAAAAAGCCTGTATTCAAATAGGCAATAAATTTACTGTGTAAACGATCCCGCATCATGAAAGTTTATCCATGTGTACAGTTTACATTCCCCTTCATTTTAATAGAGCTAATATTAAAAATGTGGGAAGCCACCTGGAAAGTTGTTGCTGTGTGAGAAGATTTCTCATCAAATATACATGGCATATGTGAACTAGGGTCGTTGAGGATAAACTGTTTAGCCTTTTCGGGATGACGGTTACGGAGTAATTGGAGTGATATTGCCAAGACCTAGCGGCCCATCTACTTACAGCCTGAGAAACCATTACCTTCTAGTGAAGTATAAATTTAAAAACTTGTACGTTTCTATATAGTGTTTACACTATACAAGAAAAAAATTGAACCCAAAATTTATCGGTTAAGACTGATTGCACTACATCATCAAAGGTTAGCCATACTGTAGAAAACAATAATAAGCAGCTCGGATGATCGCAGCACTTCCTGACGTCTATCACACCATCAATATCAGTCCGTCGCAACCCCAGCTGAGCTTAATTGCAGTCTAAAATGTTCGCACCGCAATTATGACCCATTACCTGAGGTAATTTACCTCGGAGTTACAACAACATCGAAATGTACATTTCCAAACTGCTGCAACTCTGTAGGGAGTCAGATTAAAGTACTGCAAGAGCAATGGCTTCCGAAGCCGTTAGAAGGCCGTATTCTCTTGAGATTGGTTTCATATTCAAGTGAAAACTAATTAGTGTCCCTGTTTCTAATGGATACAACTCACATAGCCTTGTGGGATATGGATGTCACTTTGCACAGCAACAAAGTTGTGACCACGGCAGGAGCTTTATTCAAAGAGCGAACACTTATCTGAGCCGGCAGTCAAACAACAAGTTGGGCTGTTCAGACCACTTGAGCTCTCACACCACAAGCCATGATTATTATGCATTGCTTCATACTGGGGCGAGCATACTCGCTAGCTTGATGTCACAATCAATACTGTGAATGTATACGTACAAATCTTTTTTGTTCTTTTACTCAAACTAAATGCGTGGCATCTGTTCAAATGACAAATGCACACATACACACATGGGACCATACGCTGACAGGAGAAGTGAGAGAAGAAAACTAAAAGAGAGAGACAGAGAGCTTGTATTCCAATCACGGCCGTCCTATGTGCACGCATTCACCCTTGTAATATAATTCATTAGGACGGTGGGCACGGAGCCTTCAGGTCATCATCTCTATCACGTAGCTCATCAGTTTCTCACTTGTTCTCTCTTGCCCACAATTCAAATACGGACAACTCGCCCTGCTTTGTCCACTGCAAGACACGTCTCACTCCTCGGGAATCCTTCATTAAAATTCCAATCTGCTTCTTTTATAAATAAACTTTAATTTCATAGCCTCCTTTGGAGTTCTTCAGGGTCTGTTTACCGGCTTGATGCTGTCTCTAAAGCGATATTTCGTCAAAATGCATATGTCCAACTACTACGATGGCATCCGAAATTCAGCGCTCTCAAAATGCATTCCTTATTCTCGGCCCCCTCTCACTCTATCAATCTTTTCTTCCTCAACTGAACCGATCTAACATGCAGGATACGCGATGAATACTACCACTGCACTACAGTGATGAATTTTGTACACAATGCGGTAATCAGATGAGTACTATAAGACTACACTACTGAAGACTTTGATACTGGAACAAAGTCAGCGACGACGGCTGTTACACTTGTAATGATGAAGTTACGTCCAAAATGGCTACATAGATGAACAGTAAAGACTGCAGACTGAAATGGGAGGAGGCAACAGGATCACATGGACGAGTAGGAAGGAACTAAGAATCACATTTCTGAGGATTCAATGTAAAGAAGGGAAGCCTTTAATGCATTATTTGATGGGAGAAGGAAAAGCTTCCAGCAGATTTTCTTTATCTCCTTTCACCATTTTTCCCCCAAAGAGATGTAGAGAGTATAGAAGAACCAATGGTTCCTTCCTCAGGTCTCTTATCCAACTGCATGTATACCGCCTGTGGATCGGAAAATTCTATGCGTGACTTTTCCGCATTATTCGCTGCGAGAGTGGGTAGAGATCCTTAAAAACTCTTTCCTGCTATGGAAACCATTGGAATGAGTTTTTGCAGTTTCTGCTCCGGAAAAACATCATCAGAGCTTATTGTCATCAGAGCTGTAAGGATATTTGTGAGAAAAGAGACGAGTTGGTAGGCAATTGGTATCTACAACCACCATTGAAACCATATGAACCCATACTCACTCTAGCAATGAATGAATTACTCCCGGTAACTGCGGAAGACGACTTTCATGGTCCACATTTCAAGTTTCTTCCTTACAGGTTTAACCCTTGGAGACAGCAAGGACGATTCAGCTTGCTTATAGTTTGAAGGAATTTTTTCTAACTAAGCCTCAGAATTCGTCTTGTACCTGCAGGATTCCTTTTGATCATGATATGCTTGACCGAAACGATACGTCCTAGCACACATGAATGCTTTCACTCTTTTCTGTCACCTCAATTGGGAGTTCCTGCGCGGTAATATTCTATAGACCCGCAACTCATGAAGCCCTGCCATCAAAGTGTCTCATGTATGTAGGTCGTAATTGAATGAAGTATACTGTAAACATGGCTAAATATTATTCGCACAAGTTTAGGAACATTCAAAACTTTGATCCTGTTACTCGTGGGGACTTTCTTAAGGTAAATAATAAGAATGCTTGTTTGGTTATAGATTCAAACTAACTGGAACTCCGCTGTCAAAATATTTGCTCTTCACAACAAGTTGACTGAAAGAGGACCGAAGGGATATAACATGACATTAGTGTCATCGTCATGATCTTCTTTGACTATTATTCTCCAGCTTCAACCCTCCGTTTCGTCTCTGCTATTTCCACCTCCTTCACAACAAGACAAATAACATTCCTTTCATGACTAAATTTAACATCTTGACTGGCACTATGTTCTAATGAAACTTGATCGGTCAATACCTTTTATGCCTGCAAGGATCCAACAAGCAACTTAAGGCTGAGAAGTTTCCCCCTTTCACGTTCTCACATTTATAATGTAGTGAATAGGATTTCTTTGCTCAATTAACAACCAATTAGTTCAGTGGAAAAGGACTATGCCATGGAAACGTCTTAAGCTAATTAAGCTAGTTTTCAAGAGTGGGAGGGCCTGTAATATACGTGACTATAACTAGCCGACTTGTGAAGCCTTCAGCGGTTTCCACAATACAGAATTGTAAAACATGGAGAGAGCTCATTACAGCATGCAGCCTATAGATAGAGATGACTTGCAAGTGTGTGCTCAATGGCGTCTGTATCGCAGTAAACAAACGTTGCTGCGTTTAAGTGCTGCAGACAGCGTGTGTTTTGTGTGTGTGTGTTTTTGTGTATGTATGTACGTGACCGGAAGACCTTTGATCTATGAAGCGGCTGTCCGAGTGTGAAAACAAATGGAAACTAATTTTCATGCACAACTGGAGGAGAGTCATAGAATGAAAAACATTATCAAACAATTTTCATTCAGTTCAAAATGAGATTTGAGCTGACAAAGCTCATTGTGCAATTTCTCTGTGTGTACTTTTGATGGCTGGAAGCTATATGTATAACTAATAATAGTTGTGAGAAGAAAAAGAGAGAGAATACGTTGGATCATTGAAGATAGAATGGAGGTTTTCGCAATGGCCGTCGTGCTGTTTTAATAAAATTTTCCTTGGAGTAAATAGTCCTATGAAGTGGATTCCCTCGCACTCATCCATTTCCATCGTTGAAAATCGTGCCGAAAAGTAGATACTGTGTGGGAGAGATAGAGTGTGAGGTAGAGAGCAAAGTAAAATTTTATTCTACATTCTCTCTCAGTCTTTTGCTCTCTCACGTTCGCTGTCTCACTTTCTCCCTCTCTCTCTCTCTCTCTCTCCAGTTCTCTATCTTCATTCCCCTCGGCCCATTTTCCTTGTTCATCTTCTTACAGCCTCAGGTAAGCCCTTTGAATAGTCAAGAAGATGAAGGAAATTAAGGAATGACGAGGAAGGGATTTTGCCAGCTTACACTGGAAAGAACTACGAAGTGTCTCTGTATTCTGCCTTTCAGATTTAAAGCCATCGTTAAACTGAACACAGCTGCCTTTCATGACTGTCTCTCACACATGACTGAGTCCACAGGAGTGAGTGGAAGTTATCGAGATACTCAACACAACATATCAGCTTAAGTATCTTTTTGGCATCATTAGCATACTTTTTTACAACAACAAGGACAACAACACTCTTTCTTCAATTCATAGAGATCGAAAATCTACCCTGAAACTTTGGATGGTGATAAGGATAATAAAGGAGAAGTCAAAGGAGGCAGGGAAGGGATCAACTGTATAAAAACAAAACGTTCTCCTATCGGTTTATATGTGAAAAGCTTCGCGATAGTAATAATTTTGTTTCCATGTAGGGAAAAGTGCGAGAAGTGCAAAATGTACAAAGATGCAAGGTATGCTATAAATGGCATTCAAGTTAATGCATCATAAACGGGCCTTTATTTCACACAAATTAGACTATGTACCTAAGGGAGTTGGTTAATTTAATAGGAAATTCCGGATTTCCACATGCCACGAGCAAGTCATTGGGAGGAGTGCGTCCAGGAAGTCGGCATTATTCCAGGCAAGGAGCAGGAGAAAGGGAATGAAAGAGGCGAATGAAACTGACACTTTCTTGCTTCCATGCGAGTACATTTCTCCAAATAACATTAGAGCTTAGTAAGTTTCTGGAAATTTCTACGGCTGAGCACTAGTGGAAGACTTTGTTGTTTTGATACGTTACGGATGACGCTGCCTTCCAGTATTGCAGCGTAGTGGCTTCTTGTGTTCAATATCGCAGTGGAGTCCATCAACTATTTCACTTCGTGTTACTTAATGTGCTTTCCAGGATGGCAAAGGGAAGGAAGATGGAGTGAGAAGAGTGAGTTTGAGCGAGCCCAAAGTTCCTCTCGTGGATGAGAACATTCAAGGGATAAATTACTAAACCACGAGGGATTTATTTACACCAATTATTGTCTACTTATCATGGGCCTAGTTTCTCTAATGTGGTACGCATGAAGCCTGCCACAAGTACAAACAGCGTCGACTCTTGTTTTTCATCCCATTTGTCTAATACATTGCTGTCTTGTAATTTACCTAACCTATTTGGAGGCCAAAGTGTAGGCCTTAATTTTGCTATATTATTATATATGGCAGCACTGTAAGCTTTATGTTCGATGTTAGTGGTGTATGATGAGCTTGTTTCTTTAGCGTCTTTGACGCTTCGGAGGATTTAAGATGATAGAAAGTCATTAAGTTTATATTGATTTTCCAAGGATCAACAACAAGGCTGTTGTTTTTTCATCATGTCATCGTTAGGAGGTAGTAATTTAACATCAACGTTTACAGTTGAAATGATTAGCAAAGGTTAATTTAACACTCGGATGTCTGCTTAGATGGCCGTCGCTAGAGTAGACTAATCATCACTTGCTTACCAAAACTCAAGGTACTGAAGGAAATGGAAAATGCGGTTCCGGGCCAGGCATATGGCATATCCGAATTCAGACCATACGAAACCCGGGTCAACGATTAAATTTGTCGGTTTTTTCGGTCGTCTGACCCATCATTAGACTCGAAATTTCATTCCAAACTCGAATTTGGCATTGATAAAGCGCTATTGAAAACCATGTGGAACAAAATGACGTGTCAATCGCCACTTTGGGTCTTTTTTGCCTCAAAATTCAAGTCGTACGTCAAAAAGATCGGATCATAGTTGACACTGCGGCCCATTGATATGTCAACTCATGTCAATTCAAGTTGTGGACCATGTAGTACCTTAAAATGCCACAAATGCAAAACTTTCACCATAGAAAAAAATTCATTGTCAAGTCAAAGCAGATGCATGGTTAGAGCATGCCACCAGGGCAGAGTGAGTAAACTGAGCCAAGTTAGAGCGAGTGACCAAGGCCAACATAAAATGAGTTACCGAGGCCACTTTAGTTAGTTAACAGGGCAAAGTTAGTTAGTTACCGAGGCCAAGTTAGTTAGTTAACAGGGCAAAGTTAGTTAGTTACCGGGGCCACATTAGTTAGTTACCGGGGCCACATTAGTTAGTTACCGGGGCCACATTAGTTAGTTA
>JAQIWI010000386.1:0-34713 GCA_034698825.1 Deuterosminthurus bicinctus | reverse complement strand
AGAGAGAGAGAGAGAGAGCGGTTTGATGGCGCTCAGCGCTCACTGGATATTTTAATGACAATTCTTCTGGATTCAACTGCACGGTGGCCTAGTTTATTTGAATACCAATCCCTCTGCTCATTACCAACAGGATCTATCCTTTTCCCTATACTCTTCATCCTTTGTCCATTAAAGAGGACAAAAACTTGCTGTGGCTTCCGAGGAACCAGGCTAAAAATTATCTACACTGTAGAGTGTGATTACAGGAAATAATTAGGGAGACTATAGTCGAAGGTTTGCAACGAAAATTCAGTCTAGCCTACCAAAATATTATGTCGTGGGAAGTAAGTGGCAAGTATGCGGTATTGAATAAAAGATTTTGCCAATTGTTATTGGAAATCTATGAACTGTGGTGACCATGAAAAGTTTCCGTTCGTTAAATAAAATGGGGAACAACGAAAGATATTGTTTGAGAGCGCGAAATCAAATTTATCCTAATCATTATCATCTGTTAAATTGCCTCACATGTGGCTACTTATGATTCTGCACACCTTTGGATTGGCTGGCTTGGTAGAGGGCTGGAATGAAAAAAATGACAGATGGCAAGAAAATTAATTACCTCTATTCAGTGGTATCAGAAAGGAACTGTGTTGGGCATTAGCCATGCGAAGCTGATGAAAAGGAAGGGAGTAAGAAAAGAAGAAAAGCTGGGGAGGAATAATACATCCTATTGCGTCTTGAGCTCCTATCATGTTATATGTTCGGCCTCTTTTGATAGCAAAAGCCAAAAGTATCTATGTACATAAATGTACACAGGAAGTATTTCCAAATAAATTAGTGTGTGACATTGTTAAAAAGTACGTGTACGTATACGTCTAGACGGTTTACGATGTGGAGAGAAAGTTACTATCAGTGACGCTTCCCCTACTTTCCGTCCTAATGTTTCCTTACGGAAGTTTACAAGTGAAGGAAGCACTCTGCAGCCAGATGTCCACCCTTGAGTACCGATTCCTACCTTGGTTTCTGTCGGACTTGTATTCATGTAGGACATAAACGTCCCTTGTAAGTACCAGGAACCGGTCAATATTTTACGACTCTGTAGATTTCAAAAAGGCCCCTGGAATTCTTTACACGTTCAGTAATCGTTGTATTTTGTCTGCAATAATAGTTATCACCAAATATGTGCATACTCGTAAAAGCCGCACCTGTAGGGCTCTGTGGTGTATATGAAGTAAAGCTTCTTACTTTGCCTGACTTGGAAAGCCACTAGATTTAATTGTGGGATTTCTCCTAGAAAACTGATATAAAAGCAATTTGCCCAGTAGATGAGAAAACGGTAAGTGAAAATGCATTGCCCATGTTCCCCTACTGACTTGCTGCTGCCAACAAATAAAAACTCCTCTTTCTCCAATCCTTCACATTCCACCAGAATTCCCTGTAGGATAGTCAGTGCTAAAATGGACTCAAAGGAAAGCATTGCGTTTCTTCCACCGCCTCCAATCTACCTCCTTCTCCCTCAACTCATGCACATGTACATAGGAACACAATGATATTGTGCATTTCTCTTGTCCAAATGGTAATGCTATTACGTGCTCTAAAGGGACAAGTACTCTGTATGTGCACTTGAACCAATTCAAAAGGAAACCTAAGGATCCCTCTGGTTGTGTAACTAGACTCGAGCGCTCAATCATTCAAATTTCCCTTAAAGTTAGAGTCAAATTGATTGTGATATTACAGTAATGCATACATATTCCCCAAAATCTTGATAAAGACAAATTATCCATGTTTGTGTATGAGAGCTGCGCGGTCAAAAATCAATTGAGAAAGCACTGCGTCCTTACTATGCCATTTCCAATCAAGTAAATTGCTAGCGTACATCAACACATTCAATTTGGACACTGATATCAATCTACATTAGTCCCTGTCCCCTTCACAAACTACTCGGTTGGAGAAATCCATGTGAAAGCACTATTATCAAGAATACGTTCAGAAAAAACTGACGATTCCAACACAACTTTTTTTCTATGCTCCCACTCACCTTATCAATGTCTATGACATACTCCACGTAGTAAATGCCCGACGATAATATTTCCTTTACATATGTGGGTATATTTAAATCAAATACATCCTCGTATTCTGAGATCTTCTTCGACCAATGAACAAATTCCTGTAATGCATGTTGCTCCCCAGTGGAAAAAAACACCATGCTTCAGGCAGCTGTTGCCTTCATATTCGAAGACATACGCTGCACTCACGACTCAAAAGGACGCTGTCGGAATGAATTTTCTCCACATTTAGCCGTTGTACAACCTCCCTCTGCAGGTGAAAGCTGAAGTTATGCTTCAAAGTGTGGGTAGACTGAAGAGGGTACGTGTGCTGGGATGATAGAATGACATTACTAGAAAATGATTGGGAAAACCCACGATTCCAGCCAACAGATCTCCATAGTGTTATTCCTGGAAATGTGCTCAATGCATCTTTTGGATTCAAGAAGTATTAATCATTGCTTGTTGAGTCATCATTGAAGTGACAGTAACATGGCAAAGCAGTCAGCACCTGACCACTGCCGGACGGATTCTGCAAGCGTAGACATTCGTACGATGAGGAATAAAGGCTTTACTTATCACAAGAAATTAAATCTACAGACGACATGCAACTTACGAAACTATTCTTGAACGTCATATATCTAAGCCGTCTTTCTTTTCTCCCTTGGCATCCCACTATTGTAAAAGCAAAAAATTCTTCGCCAAAAGGACCTCCTGAACTTTGCCACTTTTAAGTCTAGCGGTTCATGCCAGGAGAATGTATAGCATGATATGATTACATGTAAACGGCTAAATAACTTTTTCCTGATTAAAATCATCCGGTCGATATCCAGGTCCCTGTTTGTACAAAACTTTCGACAAACTCGACCAAAGTACTTCTAAGAGTTCACCTAATTATTCCTCATAATCAGGAGCAAGTAGTTTTTAGTGATAATGATACCAGACCACTGCCATATACATGCATTTAATTAATCCGAAAGGCAGGGGCATTTTATTAATACGGAAGTGCACACATTGAATATAGACAGGTATCCTCCCGTTCATTACATTAGTATGCAAGAGTAAGAGTATAGTTAGGTAACATGAAACTTCATCGTTTTTTATCCCTTGAAATTCCTTAACAGCTATGTTGCAACAAGAAACACCTTCAATACTACGACTACTATCCTCATCACTACTACGCCAATCCCACCTCTAGATCTCCCAGTTCAGCCATCTTCACCTCTCGTAAGGTAAATTTGCCTGTTTCTCTCAAAAACATGCGATTTATCAATAAGGATATTACACTACACATCTTCATCTCCTCTCACAACACCAACACCTTTGCTAAGCCTCTCCGCCTTCTCGTACATCAGTAACACCGTAATGGCATGTTGTGTAACCCTGCAGCAAACCTTTTTCTTGCATAAAATTTGACTAATCTCTGAATAATCTAAAAGTCAAAATGGGTAGGGTGCTCACATAGAGGGTCCATTGCAAATCAGCTACGAAAGGCCCAAGCAATACTTCGTTAACTTTTCTGTACTACCAAGTACGAGACTTCCGGAGGAGATTTCTCCCTTTATTTATGCTAACTTTGTTAGGATAACAATACAAAGGATACTTCTAGGTACAACTGACGACCTGGGATCGGAGCTAGACAACTTCTGAAGATTTTACAATTTCTTCCATTCTCCAAATTCAATTTTGTACTCTATTGACTCTTTAGACTACCTGGGCTCGTTTTTTATGAAGAAAAACTAGTATGGCGTAATTGTAACTTAGCCTGAACTTAAGGGCGTTTATTAAAAACCGACGAAAGCTGTAGAGTGGTAGCCAATAGAACTTAATATTATGGAAATGTATCGTATTTGGGTACAGAAAATATATATCTGTTATTGCTACTAGCAATAACGACTAGGGAGACAAAATTAATTCCAGGAAGCCGTCCTGGGGTAAACCAATCCAGATAGCGTTACGATTTTTCCCTACAGTGTAATCCCATCCGCCGGTCCAAATGAAAGAAAGATGTAGGACAATGCAGAATGATCGTCAGGAAGAAGTTAAAGAATGCGCGCCTCTCTCTAGCTCACTCTCCAGTGCTGAGACCTGGGAGAGTCTAAAAATCATGCTTTGTAAAAGCATCGAGGTAAGGAATTTTTAATTCTCTTTGTTCGGATGTGTACGTGTGCGCCTGAAGAGTTCTATGGTTACTGGTCCAATCATCAAGGAAGCAAGGTGATGGTCGTGAAGTAGTGAAGGAGAAAAGTAAGGAAGAGAAAAAGGAGTTGAGTGGAATTACTTCTTACGCCTGGGTTGTCCTCATAAATCAATTAGTATGAAGCAATCATACGAATGACTCTGGTGAAATTCTCCCTGAGTTAGTCACAACCAAACGACTTCATTGAATACATTATCTCAAAATTTAGCACCGCTGGAATGATAATGAGGGATTTCTTTCATTATGTCTGGCCGCGCCCCTCGGGAGAAAATTTTACTGCGGAGTAGATCCCGATTAAATAAATGAAACTTTGGGGGAAAATTAGGGACTGATGGATAAAAGAAGATTATTGTTGTTTCCACAACAATCCCAGCTTCTCCTGTAATTTTTCCCTAAAAATAAACTCCTACGCCTTGTCTTGCGGTCATCAGTTGGTTGGAACAATGCGATGGTAATGACTACGTCCCTGGGTACAAATATTTTCCTTCCCATACTTCCAAACGTGTACTTGCACATACAACTACTTTCGCAGATGTCCTCTCTTCAATGTTTCCTGTCTTCATTACACACACACACGGCGAGTAAACAGAGAGACAGAGGAATTCTCCTCGTCATCGCATTGAATGGCTCTTGTTTATTGAAAGAGAGGAGAGGAAACGAAATAAGAAAGCCGAGGACGTCAGACCTCTCGTGCTCTTGCCCCTCATATATTCATCCAGGCTGTGTCCGCGACTCCGTCTTTTACGACTCGCCATAAGAATCAAGTGACCGCCTTGAAATTTGATGTTCCTCACGCCTATGTGTCATCACATGGAGGTTTTTCAAATGTCTGCATTCGCCGTACCCTCAAAAAAACACAATGCAGACGCCTGAGTACATGTCATGAGAGTAAGTAAAACAGCTTGAAGATATCACACAGAGAAATAGACGAAGCAGATGGAGACGGGAATGAGTGTTGATTTTTAGCGACTATCTGTGTATATTTATTGCACTACTATAGCTATAGAACGGATAAAGTAGAAACCCTAGAAACGACAGCAATAGGGCGAGTTTTTACTCACGGGAAAGCAATTATCTCATTTCATACTTATGTTACTCCCACCAGATAAGCTTGAAGGATTTGATTTCAGCTCTGCCGTTCGAGCAGTCAGATACACAAGCTGGCTGCGAAATTACACGAGTGCTGCAAATAAGTGGATAAACCAGTGAATTACTTCAGTTAAATTAAAATCTCGTATGTATCCTATTCTTCTGGAATTACAAAGTTTACTCGGGAAACTAATTCCACAATTGCTGAAATCTACTGTATACGTGATGATTAGAAACACGAATTCCTTGGTTTTCCTGCAATATGATATACTGGTCAAGAAGAACATAGTGAGAGGAAACTATGCAAGCATGGCAAAACTTCAATGGAGGATACAAATTTGTAATTGTTCCGCTAAAAATCTTTTGCATTCACAACGATGTCGGCCACGGGGGAGATTATGATGAGAAGACGGAAAGTATGATTATATACTTGCATTTGTCTATGCTTTTACCCATTAGACAGCATTGTATGAATCATCCTCCATGAGCATAATGGGTTATGAAAAGTGAAATGAATGCTTAGTACTTCTACAAAGAGTCTCTCTCTCTCTCTCTCTCTCTCTCTCTCGAAATGTTGGCTATTATGATGATACGCGAAATATATGTCCAAACATAGGAAGGATGACATCATAGTGTCACAGTGGAAGAAATATTTTTCATTTAATGGAGCGTTATGAGAAAAAGGGAGGGAAAGTACAGACAAAGTAGTCATGCTTGTGTGTTATTTTGTAAGTTCAAAAACTCTTGATAATTAGCAGTTCGTGTAGAACAACTTAAAGTGCTGTTCTGTCTCTCTACTTGTTTTGTTTATTCAGGACTTGCGGCTTTCTTTCTTCCAACTCATCTTTGTGAAGGAGACATTTGGGTTAGTCCCTATCCGGGGAGAATAGGGAAAGTTGCTACCGTATACGAATTCAGAGAAAAACGAAAAACCCGAAAGGAATGTACGAGCTTTACTGTTACCACAACAACCATTATGTCCCTAAGAAAAAGCAAGAAAAATACTTCTTATTTATTTCCTACCCATCTCCCTCTTACAAATATAAACATGCATAGACGCGCCCACGTCGTTTTCTATGAACTTTTCAAAGATCGTACCACCATACCGTCATCTTCCGTACTTTGCCTTCTTAGGTGTAGTGAAAACAATTCAGCAAAGAGGCAAAGCTGAAGAAGAATGCTGATGATGCTTTACTCTTTAATATTATGAGAGGGTGAACAAGTAAATAACAACAGAACTTTATGTTCTGGTCACGACCGGAATACTAACGCAAGTATACTGTCATCAGCTTCATATAACTTCTCTACGACTGAAATATTGGCCTCTCGGAATCTAACACTGCATTGCTTTGTAGATAGCGGAGACAACTCTTCTTAAGTTACAAGGACGACCTAGATTATTTAGCCCACCTTAATGTTGACAATAATTTCTTAGTGATAAAAACTAATTTTAAATGCGCGATGTCAACGAGGGTTATGTTTGTTTGACTGTCAAAAGTGCTTGAAATATTCAAGGCTGAACACATGTTAATGAAATCTACGTCAGTCAACCACGATGGACGTGGTGATGATTGCATGTAAGTCACACATGATGCATCAAATTTCAGTGAAGCAAAGGCAGATGTACTGTACACATGCATGTACATCTGCCTCTGTGAGAGGCCTTAATTGCTGTATTACATGAGAACATACGAGTATTTAAAGGTACTTACCTCCTTATTTTCCTCTGTAACGGTTCGGCGTTCAAACGGTATAAAAGGCATCACACTATGATGACGATTAACAATCAATAAAATGGAGCCACACTTTCTTTTACTCGTACTTCTACCATCAAATTAAGTTGTGCAAGCACTTTGGTCGTAATACTTTAGCTGAACTGAAAAATGCAACGTCTTGTTTCCGTTTTCTTGGCAAGTCCACACTCCAGTTGAAAATCTATGTGCAACAAAGGACGCACGAGTTGACCGAATTGCTTGTAAATTTGAGGAACATAAAATGACCATCCCCAGGATAGCCTCTTTTGTTATACGTGTAAATGTACAATAACTTGGTATTAATTGCAGATATATTTACTTTACCAAGGGTATTTTGTGGCAAATTCCTGTGCAAGGATCAAATTTCAGACAGCTATGGCGCATGAAGCAAGCCTTCATTTTCATATACAGACGAAAATGCCTCCGTCTGCTCACGAAGAGCACTTTGTTTGTTCGAGTAAAGGAAATGAACGGTAAACAAGAAAATTTTGATGGTTTTGATGGAGCCAATGTCGTGTGACAAGAGAGAAATGAAGCAACTATGGCTGACCACGATGGTGTTTTTCAGCACTTTAATGCTACAAATGTTGATACCATCGGATTTCTTTTGGATTTGTAATTTTTTATCGTTCAGATCTCTCAAGTCAGTTCAGTTACAAGTGGATCGCCACGACCGGCTTCACTGAGTCGCACTTATAGTCACTGAGCGAGAGATACGTGTGTACTGACAATTGCGAGAAGCGTCTTTGGGTTTTCATTTGCGTTTTTTCCTCTTCCCGTGGACTTGGAAGAAGCGGAGGTTAAAATTGCCACAGCCCGGCTGTTCCTTCGTATTGAAGACTTTCACGTCTGAGGATGTTGAAATGTTAGTACCAAACAGGTGGATGGATTTCCAATGTGTTCCGTAAATCACTAAACTCACTTGGACAGACGGATAAGAATGTTTTCCGCTGGATATTATGTTGGCTGCCAAGCCATGCGAAAGTAGTATCCATTGTGCATGAAATGAGGTTGGATGTGGAAAGAAAGGGAAGAAAAGAAGAAGACGGATTGCGGAAAATAAGCTTTGACAGGGAGTGATCCAGAGACGTGGTTTAGGGGCAACAATTCACGAGCCACTGGAATAGAAGCAAGGAGAAAGTTGAACCTTTAACCATCGGCTCGTCTACTAACCTCCCCATCCAGCTTTCCACTTCCTCTGGCTAATGCTTCTACTCACACAAGAATCCTTGCGCATGCTACACTTCAACAGCAACCTGAATGCGATCATACCCATGCTATTCTCACGGCTTGCCTTTATTATCAAACTATCTCAAAAATAAACGTAGTAAGATAGAAACTGTCTTATTGGTGTGTTTCACGCTTGAAATTAACCAGACTTCTTAACTAAAATGAAGGAAGTTCTAACCCACCCATACTTGTGTATGTCTTACTTGTGTATGGCACCCTCTTACATGCATAATAAAATGAATAATATTGGAAAATGATCTTGCATAGTACCAGCATTGCTTTAAAAAACCATAATAGCTTTTGAATTTTTGAACTCTCCTCTGGTGATATATGATTGTGCTCTACCATGCGCATACAAAGTTCAACCTTTCCAAGAAAATCACATACAGTGCAGCCAATTTTGCGAGAAAAGGAGGTGTGTTGTGCAGTAGGATGTGTATGCCAATTGTGCTGTAGTCCACAGGAACAGCTTTAGAGTGCTTCTTGGTGGGTAGAGGAGGGAGTATGAAAGTTCTTCATCTAAACTTCACTTTCATAATCATTCTTCCATTTTAGAGTGTGAGCATATGCTTCCTTGTACCTTTTGCCACCATCAAATGCGGTTGTATCTCTACGGCTACCATGTCGCATGACTCATGAGCCATCCACAGATGCCATTGTAAATTTCGAACTCTTTATATTTTCTTCGTGAGTGTACAAGGTTGAATTCGGGTCCTTCGTCACATGCCGCAGCCTCAGGCTCATCCGACACTGAGAAATATAATAATGATATGCTAAATACATGAAAATATTTGGCAACTTGAATTACTGCCTGCTACTGACCACATTTACGTTGCGTATAGCAAATGAAGTCGAACCGAGGGAACTGACGAAAGCATGCCTGGCAGCCTCTTGAGTAGTAAGCCATTGTTGAGAGCGGTTTAGAAAACGGGATCTCTAGTTTCATGTCGGCATATACAACAAGACTAAGACCTTCATGCAGTTCAAAGGAAATTTCTCCACTTTTCCCTCCATCAGAATAAAATTTCGTGGATCTAACTAATATATGGATGGTGCATTCTAGCTCTATCGGCGAATAACGTCCTTGTAAAGTAAAGGGCTTACCGCCCTTAAAACATTCAGGTCAAAATAATGTGCTGATGGAGTGGGTTGGTTTCATGTGGGCATGCACTAAAGTACATTCATGTACATAAGGTAATAGTGAATTCATGTACTGTGAAAAACATATCAATCATTGTGTTATCTCATCAACGCTAAATAATTTATCTGCTGAATTCATTGTTGTCTCGGCGAAAAGGTCATTGGTTTTGTCGCGGTTAGATGGTACCCAGACGGCAAGTGTAAGGATGGATGAACTGTGGATAACTTGAGCAAACTTTGTGAATTATTCGGGAAGGAAAGAGTGAGGTTCTGTACCTGTGCTTCATGGTCTGTGGTACAATAGATGTTAGAGGTTATTTACAACTGGTGCATGCGAAGGCAAATGGAAGCCCACGTCTTTCTAATGTCTTCAAAGAAGAAACAATAAAGCTCACTGTAGTGTCCTTGGCAAGCAGAAAATTCTCTCCTTCCTGATGTAATTAAATTTCGTCAAAAGCTCCGATTCCGAACCATTGTTCTTTCTTCTTTCAATCTGATCCTGTGTATACCTGTACGAACTACGTGTCTTTACTGCGAAGACCGACGGGACTTTGCTGCACATGCCATTCAGGCACACACAAATATGTCCGTAAAAACAAGCATGTATAAGTACTCACGGATATAGATATACACTTTTATCTATTCGAAGCCGGAGCAGTATTCATGATTGGAGGAAGATCTGTCCACGCAGGAATTTAATTTCCTAACCATTTTGCTTGGAGCAGTAAATTTATATGTATGTAAATTTTGGTCTCCCACAAAGCTGTATGATTCCGTTCGAATGATACATTTCATTAAGAATTGCCTCTGCACAGTGCATCTATGGTGCTTGATGCACACAATCATATCATGACTGAGTTTAATTAATTGTCATTTGTCAGCTTCATAAAATACCTTCCCCATCGAGATCTCAACTTCCCTATTTCGACGAAGCAAATTCCTATTCAAAGACTTCTTAGGGCAACTGGAAACTTTCGATAATTTTTTAGCGTAGTTCATTTTCAATAGCTACCATGTGACTCAGAGGAAGTATGATTATGACAATCAAATGATCTCTGTGAGCTACAAACACATTGTCACCAGGAAACAAACATCGCTCTGTATGAAGCTCCTTGTCGTACTATGAAATGAGTACATTCATGTGACGTGTCATCTATAAATTCCACTTGTTGCTTGTGTGTACCCACCAATAGAAAATTCTTTAGTGATATTTATTTTATGTAATACATACATGCATAAAATTTTAGCTTGTTTCTGAGAAACCGAAGCAAGCTCTGCAGTTTCAGAAGTCAGAGCAAACATAGTAGTCCTGTGGGCGTTCAATCTTGGCGTGTGCTTGGTTATACTAACAATTCTACGAACAGCACAATTGAATCTGCTTCCATTATTAGGCACTTACACGAATACGTATGGATACTCCAGAGAGTAGTATGGGATAAGCCTGAGGTGAATGTGCTACTCATATTACTCATATGTACGTAGCACATGCTCTTCGCAAACAGACACCTGCTTCTTTTCTTTACAAATCTACAAGAGACCGGACATAATATTCGCAGAAAATGTTGACAATGGCATGAAGGATATATACATTTGAATGAAAGTCGCCCAGTAGTAAGCGTTTATCGATACGCTAACTTATACTCATTCATGTCCAAATTCGAATGAGCCCTTAAGGCTAAGGCTCATCTGTCTTATCTTCATTTCTAGAAATCATCAATCAAAGTTTATCACGAGTAAATTTGCGGATTTTCTTCATGATGGGAGATGGAGAAGATATTGGTTAAAATACGAAAACGGAGCAGCAGTAACTTACACGGTCAGACTTTCCGACGTACAGTTGTCCGTGTATAAATAGAACGAATTCCAGAGGAAAGAGTACCTCTGTTTCATCATAATAGCTTGAAATGCGACTAAATCAAAGGAATCGTATAGGCTTTGAAGTCAGATTTCATGGGGGAATTGTCTTGGAAAGAGAGAAAAGTGATTTAGTGAGGAAGGAAATCCTTGACAAGTAAGGCATGAGGATGTTGGATTAACAAAATAAATGAAAAGCCACTGTGAGGATACCCGAGGCAGCGAGGTGAGAAACACAAATCTGCTACGAAGCAAGCGTGAAAATAAAGTGCAACTTAGCCATGATAGCTTCTTCAAAGAGTACCGTAGTTACGGTAATAGATACCGAGAGTTGTATTTTTGAAATGATCTCTGCTAAACCCCTGCGTTCAATTGGATGTCTGACCTTTATTTCTTTTATTGTCCTAAATATTAAAACATACAGGGTGGGTCAATAACTTTCAATGAATAACTACCCACATTCTCAGGCTATGGCACTTTTGAATACCGATTCTGTAACTAGAATCTTGGGGTCATTTTTTGACCCAAACCCCATTAAAATCGGTCAACAATTGGCTGAGAAATCAAAACTCAAAAACAAATGTTGGATTTTAACATGGATCTCATGGGACTTTTGGCATTATTTTTGAATTTGAATAGAGATAATTTAATAATATGGGCACGGTATCGTCACCGGTTAGGAAAAAGAGATTTATTCGGATATAGATTATAGGGGTAGTCAATTTTTTGAGGTATTTACCGGTATCTTATATCGGTATTGATACCGGTACTGTAAGCAGTAGTTATAATTTGAGGTACGCCATTAAAACGAAAACGAATTCAACCCCTGATGTCTATTGCAAGCCCGTTGTAGATCGAAAACCCGGCGTAAAATACCTTAAATACGGTAGCACCTGGATTTGCGGCAGGTATGAAGTACGCGTGCTGGAGCTCAGCACTATCCTTGGGTTGAACATTCGCCAAAGACTCGAGTACATTTACTACAGTTCTTCTCTTAGTTACTTGACTTAACTAACAAAATGTTGCCCTATATCAAACAAAAGTTGTAGTTTCTTGAGCTGGAACTATTGCAAACGGAAACTCGGATGGGATTCTAGGCTTGTGTCTATGTCAGTCACATTTCAATCAAATCAGAGGAATATTTGTCAGCACACGCTGTCCTTCATTCATCGAGTCAAAATTCGAGTCGGTTTCGTCCTATTTACCACTTCAGCGAAGCAGATGTAATTTGAGCTTCTGTGAAAATAAGCTTTGTAGTTGAAAGAAATATTGTGGATGGAAAATAAATCGCTTAGTTATGCTAGGTGAAAGTGTGGCTAGTGGATCCATCTCTACAAGGTTTGCCTGCACTTCATTCAATGTTTATCTGCGAACTTGCTATATGAAGGTGATCTGTTTAGCACATCAATACGAATTGGTTGCAGTCTCGCACATGATCATGTTCATGTTAAAGGTCCAATAAGCCTCTATCGCCGCACAAAACAAGACTCCACGTTGAAGATATTGTCTTCCCGTACCTGAGTCTGTGGTACCTTCGAATAGAACTTCGGTATATTTCAAGCCTTCTCGAATCTGGAGGCAGCTTAGTTAATGCTCGCCGCCTGAACAAATGTGTCTCCATAGCAATTTTTTGTTGAATTAATCAGTGCTCGATTACATTCTGAGGTTATACTAATTTAAGAGGGATAACAAGCCTTGGTGATAGCATGTAGCACGTAATGAAGTCAGAGGCACAAAGTGAAGGTTATCAATCGAATAGTTTTATCGAATATTTACTAAGCGATATGTATGCAAGCAGTTTGATGGGAGAAATGTGACAGAAATTTCACTATCGACCATCACTTCGATTTGCATGTGACAACAGTTTAGGTGATGAAGCTGCGAGAAAGTTGACGGAACACTCGATAATGGCACTCGTCTTCTGCTCCAATCTCGTCGACGAAAGGGCCTCGCGACGTTACGTATTGTTTTTCTCAGCAGTGCGATAACATGTGGAACTCGATCACCTCTACTCATGACCTTGTGATGCACCGTGAGAACAAAGGAGCACGAGCTTTCTCCAAGCCTTCAAGTTTTTCTATAATGTAATAGGATCACATTGAAAATTTCTCAGACTTTCGTGAAACATAAGACTCAATAGGGAATTTGCTGTAGCAACATAAAACATGTAGCATAAAGCGTATTTGTATATTTTATGCTGACCACGCACGCTTGTCATAAAAACAAATTTCACGTTGCCAGGAGTGATTGTGCGCGCGTATATTTTTATGTTTACCATGAGATCTGGGCGCGCCTATACGTAGATAGTGTCAACAAGCCATACTTAAATTTGGCATTTAGCAAATCGTTTTCGTAATGTATAAAATATAAAATTCACAAATCGCGAAGACAGTTTTGTGTTACACGTTCTGCATATACCACATTTACGATTTGGTTTAGAAAATTCCCTAATAACTTATAGCAGGGAAGAACCGTGCCGGTCACTTCTTTGCAAGAATTACTAATAGTATAAACAGGTTGGGATGATATGCTTGTGGGGCAGAGTACTTTTCGAACTGGACTGCACGTGCCATGGGGAAGTCATGGGCCTTCGTAGGAAGGTAGGGTGTTGTTGTGGACACGCAAAAATACATCAAGTCATTCCTCTTCACAACACGGAATAAGACTTGAGTCAAACTGAATCACTCTATCTTTTTCATACTGTATGCCCTTTTTTCTTGACACAGCAGTCCAGACTTACGAGCAATTGGAGATATAACAAGTTATTCCCCAGCTTGTCTATTCCGCCTTGGCTTCTCGCAGTAAATGTGTGCTGCCAAAGCATACGAATTCTTTGAGAATTCGTTAACCAGAACATATACGAAAAGTATAGAGCAGTCCTGTCTTCTGGGTTGCGAAAGTAGTGGTGGCTACTCCTTAGTGTATGTGTGTCACTTCACCTCCATGACATGCATGTTCTGGTGAAAGCCCATATATTTTCCCACGTAAATTTAGCATTCCGAACGCATACTACCATATATCAGCATCTCGATTCCAGCGGCGCTTTCTTTATGATTATATTCACTTCGCAGGGGAATAATAATGTCATTATTTGTTTCATTGTAAACTGACAAAACTTCGGGGTTGACAACGTTGATGCATGCGCAAAGTATCATAGCCAGTGGCATTATGTAGCATGGGTGATTAATTGACCTCTTAGTGCTGACTTGTCATCTTTTTCTTAAATAGCACATCCACAAACTTGGTGGTTGTGGGCGGTATGTGGATGTCCATGTATGGGCGTGTGGACGACTTGTAATTCTCCCTTGTCTCGCCGTAATAGATCCCGCTGCCTCTATGTGGCCATTAAATCTTTCGTCACCGAACCCTTGGGCACTGGCTTTGTGCATCACGGAAGAAGCACTGGCTACAACATCAGTCATATGATAGTATTGTCTTAGATCGCATTTCATTGAACTTGACATCAAACCCCACACATGGCGTCGAAAATAATCATCCAATATCCCCTGCATTGTACATCTTCAATTCGTACGAAAGCTGCTCTCAAAGTCTAAGCTAAAAACATTCCAGACGAACATAATATACTAGGGGCATAAATCTCGTAATCAAAAGTCATGCTGGTTCACACGCTCGGTCACCAGCATGATATATACGCTTAAGTTTCTATTCCCCTCCCATCAAAATAACCCTTGTTTTACCAACAATCAGATATAGCATTCTATAGGAACAAGGTTCATCGTATTTAAATTCAAGGGCTGGTACATCCAAAAGAAAAGCTAGTGCAGGTATAATGATGACTAGGAGAAATCTAAGCATCCACCATCGCCTGCAGACCTAATTAGATGAATGTTTGTTGACAAAAATTCGCGCGATGGCGGACGAAGTCCGGAAAGCTTCTCCACCCTAATTGGATTTACTTCGGTACTGGCACTGGCGGATAGACAAGACGGAAGAATTTTTAGAGTTTTCGTGTACAGTCAGCAAATGTCGCCTCTTCCTCGAATGAGCGTTATTCACCGGATATGTGAGAAAGCAGCTTTCTCCCTTGAGCGGGTCCGGAGAGGAAAATTTTAGCATTCTAGGAGCTCCTTCGTGGTCAGTTAACAATCCTAATTGAGTTGGCCATGTGCTCACATTGAAAGGTCTGTTACATTTAAGATCAAGAGACCCAATAGTTATAGGTTTCGTATTTCCATTGCATATCTACCGTAACAAGCTAGTACACTCATTGAAAAGCCAAACCAGGTGTCATGAAATGAGTCATGACGCGTGTCCATGCCGCATGCTTTGTCTCAGCTCACGTCTTGAAAGTCGCTAGCAGGGAGAATTACGCAGCGGACACAAGAGCAGAAACTCGGAGGTTTCCTGGAGATGAGTGGATTGTAACTGATAACACATATCTGATTAAGCCAAAGGAATAAAGAATAATTAAATGTAATAATTAAGATTCCATTTGTGACGCAGGTATCCTCGTGTTCCATTAACTTAATTAGTCGTAATTATATCATAGCTCTTGTCTAGTAATCACTAACTATCCACAGCACGTTCGAGTAACGACAGCGCTTCGCCGTGCAAATAATTCCTCTCTAATACGAGTACAGGCATTATTCGTAATTATATTTTCAGGGTGGTCCAACTTAATACACACACCTTCAATCATGGATAATTTTCCAAGTTCTAAGGCTAGAGTAATTTTGATTACCTATTCTGAAACAATAGTTTGGGGCAATTGTTTTCGCTAGGCCCCCATCAAAATTCCAAAATTGGCGGATATATCGCAACTCAAACCATGAAATTGAAAAACGGGGCTAAATGGCATTTTTAGACCTCCATTTTTTTAGACTTCGGGCGCTTATGTCTTCTAAATTCACGATTGCAGAAGACGATGGAGCAGATCGTTCGAAAGCTATGACTTCAGGTTTGTTTCTGCTTTCAAAAGGTGACCTCATGAGGGAACCGAAAATTTGAAAGATCTTCAGTTTTTAAATTTTCCGTTCCCTCTTGAGATCACCGTTTTAAACACATTTTCCGAAGTCTCAGCTTTCGAATGATCTGCTTCACAGGCCTCTGCAATCGTTACTTTAGAAGATATTGGCACCCAAAAATGTCGAAATGTAACCTCTAAAGGGTCAGTTTTAATAATCTCATGCCCGATTTCAAGCTGACCCTTGACCTCACCTTTTAATCGCAGAAAAAAGCTTTGTGCCAATGTATTCAGCAGGCCTCTAGGGTTTTTAGTTTAGAAAACATAGGCGTTCGAATAGGGGCTTAAACCCCCCATTAAACCCCATGTTAAATTTCGACTTTATTTTTTGAGTTGCAATATCTCCGTCAATGTTTGAGTGATTTTTATGAGGGCTAGTTTAAAAAATTATCCCAAGACTCTAGTTTCAGAATTGGTAATCGAAAATGTGCTAGCCTTAGAAAATTATTCACAATTGAAAGTGTATACCTTAAGTCGGGCCACCTTGTGCAAGCTGCGTGTGCTAAGTCCACCAGTGTGTCACACCAAAATGATTACAAACGGCAAGATTCCTACGGCATTTTCACGGAAGTCTGCCTGCACTTTCTTGATAAGACCTTTGCGAAGAGCGATAACGTTGAGATGGGAAGGATTAAATGACAATGACATAGGCTTCGCAGAGGGTTGAAAAAGTCACGAGTTGTGGGATAACAATGAGAGCTACATCATCGTAATGCTGTCGAGATTTGAGATAGAAAATCAGCCAGCAAATAGCGCAGGTCAAGCAGAATGACCCTCTTGAGAATAAAACCGATGAAAAACGGGATCTCGTAGCCATTATGTGCTGATTTTTGTGTGCTTCTTCTCTGGTTCCGTCGTTTAATACGAGAATTATTTTTTCCACTGCCAAGAACCGCCACCGAGGCTCATTTATTACATCAACTCTAGACTTTTCATATCCGCGACCGTTGAAGAGTCCAAAAGGAAATCTTGTCCTTTTTGGTTCATGCTCATTGAACCTCAAACGTACAAAAAAAGTTGGTCACCTCAGTAAGGATTCTCCAAAGAACTGCCCTGATCCACATTACAAACCCCGGATTCTTAGTTTCCCCTCACAACTTGTAATGGTTCGTTTTATTGGCATTTATCTCCAGGGCACACTTGAATAACTTGCATGCTGAAAGCTTGGACCAATATGGGACTTTTCTTCTATTGAGGCTACTTTATATCGGGAAAAATGAATAAGGAATGTCTTAGCAGAAAATTGGCGAACTGGTTATTTTCGTCATGATGGAAAAGTTCGACTGCCCCTTCACACGTAGCAGCATAATGAATAAAAAAAACGGGTGTAAGATGGCGATAAAATAGATTGGGATTTTATATTAACAAACTGAGTGCCTCCCAAATATTACTGAAGGACACAAATTGGAGTTTGATGCACATGAAAGCAGATAAGGTAAATTCATATTCTAAGGATTTTCGTTGTTACCGATACTATGAGTTTCCCTACTCTCTCACTCAATTTGGGGCTATGATAGAATTGACCTCGCACTTTATAATGCGGAACTAAGCAAACATTGTGTATACAAGTAGCTTTTTCAGAAGCATTTGGAGACCAATAAATGCATGCCTAGTTGTGGCCCACATGTAGACATAATTTTTGCAGCACACATTCCCCTAAAACTTAGATGGCAATGAGTTACCATAAGGGATTTGTTGAAACCGTAGAATTGAGATAGGAGTACTCCATATAGACCCACTGCACTAGCGACAAATGATCTCTTAATCAGAAAATATGCCGGTTTGCATACTTGTTTAGGAAATGTGTGATATCTTTCTTACTTTCAATTCCACTCCGTCCTATAGGAAGCCTGTTTTACTGACGCTTAGGACTCGGAAACTACTCGTGTGTCACATCCTAAGATAAAGCTCACTATTATTGTATGTGTAGGGTCTGCATGAAATTAGGAGTACAGATTGTCGTTCACAACAGAACAATCGTATAATCTATTTCGCCCTCACACGTTAGCGGCTAAATACGTGATTCCCAAGTTCTATAAAAACAGAGATAAAATATGACAAAGTCTTGAGGCAAGGTGGCACTTCGGAAGAAATATTGCCTTCGTAAACTTATAAGTGAGTGCTAAAATTGCGGCTCTTAAAGATGGCGAAACAGAGCAAGCTGTATATTTCTACAGTCATTTTATGTTGAAAAGGGTCGAGTGACCCAATAATTTAAGAGCTAGTTCCTGTCCATGATGGTATCCCACGAGGCAGCATTTCCCCTGCCGATATCTATAGAAAAGATCTTGGAAATATTAGGTAGTACTGCTCTCGCTTGTCTCATTCAGAGTTTTAGCCACCATCACTTCCAGGTTGTCATACCAAGCAGTTTTCTCCTGCACCCTTGTGTACTTTCAATCAAAATAATGGCTTTGAGTTACCTGCTATGAAAGAGCAACGGAATAATTTTGCCTTTTCAACTGCGTCAATAGGCTCAAGCACTCAAGCCATCAGGGAAAATATTGCGATTTCATGCGAAAATGCCGTCGTGCCAGATATGCAGAGCGAACATCTTCTTGTTAAATGCGGCAGCTTTTCCCGGTAGCTTTCAACTTACCATTATCATTGCCGCAGTTGTCGTTTTGTACTCCTCTTTCACCGACTTGAGTAGAATTGGCTTCGTAAGCATTATGTGAGTTGAATCAGTGAAACAGACAACCGACACAGACTCGAGGATGAGTGATAAAAGTACTGGAAAAATTCATTAATCCTTAACTATTCAACCTTTCAGAATATGCGATAAGTGGCAAAAAATTCTTGTTGTTCGCACAACATTTCAACTTTGCTGCTATTTTCTCTCTAGGAGATGAGATGAAAATGAGATACACTACTGCACCGCAGAAACTGACAATTTTGAAGACGTCGAGAAATACATGGTAATAGCTGTGAGGCGTCCACAACAAAACGATATTTCTCCCGCCTGTCGTGTTCAGTTGAAATAGATTTCATCGTAATACCAGTCTGAAACATAACATTTTACTTCTTCCCCTCGCCCCTTACCGGGAACCTGTTCAGAGCTCCGTTAAGATCGTGAGCTTTCAGTTGAACTCCGCGTCTCTTTGTGAGACTCGTCCGATTCTAAATTACACCATCAAACAGCAGCTTTGATCGGTGTGTAATGGCAACTATTGTCAAACTTATATACTAAAAGCATTAAACCTCTTGCTCAGTTCTATTCTGTTGCTTGCTGCCCTCATGTGGGTAGTACGTATATAACGCACGACTTTCTCTTCCTCCCCATGTAGCTATTCAGTCCCAGGTCCCAGCAATCCATCTTGCGAGGCGAGCTGCATTTGCTCACATCCTTGCCGGAAAAAGTTTATTCGAGCTCATAAAAGCAAATGCAGGTCTGCATAAGGACTATCATTTCCGACACATCTTTCAGACTCTTTTCTCTCAGTAATTTCACCTAAATGCAGCTCAATTTCTCCAACAACGAGGAGGAAATTGTAACCGCCATGAGACTTTAGGGTTCCACCATTATTAGAGGCAAGGGCAGGGCAAGTACTACTGACTATGGCTTTGCTTTGCTCAGAATGAGTCGTCTTCGTTGTCTCTTTGATACTCGGATATTGGAATGAAAACACCTATATGAGCTAATGATGGATGCTCCCTGACCTCGTCCCGTGAACAGTCATTGGAGGCCGTAGAGAAGTTACGCCCATCTGAAATTACATGTCACTTTCAAGCTTCCTAAGCACTCGTGCACTTATACTTGAAAATTCTTCGAGCGCATTTAAAGACAGCCTGTGTAGGAAAGAAAATCGGAACTCACGTTTCCAACATTATTTACGTGCTGCAAGCTTCCAGAGAAACACGCACCAAAAGTAAAGCTTGTGGATGCTTTGAGCGAATTATTATTGCAACTAGAAATGCTCGTGGGCATTGGTGTTTGTTGTTCCTCCAAAAGAGTAGAAACATTGCTATGAATCCACTCTTGCTTACCAAGTACGTCATAAAATGCCATAAAATCAACTTTTAATGCATCTCCCTTAGCGAAAGCCGGAAGCAGGTACACGGGATTTTACAGTCGCAGAGAGAAAGAAAGAGAAAGAGTACTACTATAGTTAGTGGTCATATGAAAGCACATTGTTAGCATCATACGTCGTCACACCAACCAGTAAATACGCTTGCATGAGGAAATGCATCAGACCAATTTCCGATTGATACTGCACCTAATCGGATGCATTTAGCATGAGCATAATCCATATAGTCAGCTTGAAATTCACTACCTACGATTTCCTCTTACATTGTCCTGAGTTGAGTAATAATTGTAATTTTGATAACAAGCTTGGCGGCAATTTCATGGACTACAGGACTACTGCATCACTCCTGTAATCGGAGATTCGTAAATGGCTTCCTCTTCTTCCTACTTTTGAAAAATGACCTTTGAAATCCACTGTGAGCAAGGAAAAAGCTACATGTCGGGACAGGTATACTGCGGGAGAAAATTGTTTTCTCTGGGCATGTGAAATTTTTTCCCACTTTTCCTTCCAAAGTCTATCTAACAAGGTTAAAAATTGGAATATATATATTAGGGAGGGAAATGACATGAGGATGTTTTGTTGTTGGTGATTTGAGATTCGCGTTCTTGCGTCGTTTGAGGACGTCAGAAGAGTCTGGGTTGTCTGATTGGAGGCAGGGGATCCATGACTTGGTGAGTGCATGTGTGAAGAATCAGCTGTTAGAAGACTTTGACGGCCCCTGAAGGTCACGTGGGATGCGCAGTTGAGGAGAATTTCATGTCAACTTCTCGTCGGTATCAATGGGCTTGCTGCTACTCTGCCTCGGTAGAAGTACTACTGGCTGCCAAAATTTTGAAATTCATCTCGAACACAAAGTCGGTATTAGAAGAGTGGAAGGAAAAGTTAAATTCTCAATAAGTAGTCTGTAGAAATCAGTTTTGTTTTCAAGTGAGCGATTTGTCAGAGATTCTCTACTCCCGGAAATTTGGGAGTTTGTCTACTATGAACATTTTCTCGGGAGCTCCTGTCCCGTCAGAAAGCGTATGTCAATTGCTTAATTTTTTTATTTTACTAATAACAACTTGTATCAATCGAAAAAGTAATGATTATTGTAGAATTTAGAGAATGTGGATATTTTTCTACAAATTATTTAGGACTTGAATTGCTTGTATGGATCACAAATGTCACTGTTGTTGCGTCAGCTCCAAAAGGGGGTTAAAGATTTTGTAAACAAATTATTGATTGTATATAGTCAGATGTGAATATGAAAATTTATGTGGAAGCTGAGAGTGTTTACATTGTAACTATGGGCACGATGCTGCTGTTACCGGCGATTTCCTCCTGGGATTGTGGGAGAGGGAACTTGACATGGGAATGTTTGGATGAATCTTAAATTTGTGTCTCTTGTCACTGTAGGAAATTCAGCAGTTGGAAATCTTGTGTAAGCATCTGTACGAATCTAACGATCCCACTCAGAGGGCGGAGGCTGAGAAGACTCTCGTTAATTTTCAGGTATCAAGTTGGAATCTTATTGAGGGAATTTGTTTGTCGGAATGTTGTAGTAAATTTGTGTCGTGGGACTATTTCAGAACTCACCAGATTCTTTAGCAAGATGTCAGATGCTTTTGGAACGAGCAAGCTCATCGTATGCCCAGCTGCTGGCCGCTACTACTTTGACAAAACTAGTGTCTCGTCCAGCACAGATAATATCTTTGCAACAGAGGATCCAGATACGTGAGTGATTGTCTTAAAAGGATATATATATATGTTTACATATGAAGTGAGTACAATTCAGTATACGCAAAGTTTTTGAATGATTAATGCAGGGAATTATATACTGTCTTACTTGGCATCGAGGATAAAACTTGATGCTTATGTTGTCCAAGCATTGACTACGCTGTTTGCTCGAATAACAAAGTTTGGCTGGTTTGACACAGAAAAGGATGAATTTGTGTTTCGAAATGTGATTGGTGATGTTAGCAACTTCTTGCAGGTATTTTGCCAAGTTAAATAATTTGTTTTAGGTATCGCATTTACTTAATCATGTTCGTGTTGCAGGGTTCGGTGGAACACTGCACGATTGGAGTACAACTATTGTCCGTACTAACGAGCGAGATGAATCAAGTGTCGGAAGCTGATGCCAATAGGTCTCTCACCAAGCATAGGAAAATCGCCTCATCATTCAGAGATCAACAGCTCTTTGAGATTTTTCGTCTGTGTTGTACTTTGCTCAAATCGGCTCTCGGTAAAACCCTCAACTTTGAGGATGGGCTCCAGGTAAAAATGATTTTGAAATATATCCAGTGCCGTATTGAAATTCATATTATTTACAAATTGAATTATTCTGGGATAGCACGCGTTAATGAATCAGCTTCTTCGATTGGCTCACAACTGCTTAACTTTCGATTTCATTGGAACGTCCACGGACGAATCGTCGGATGATCTCTGCACTGTTCAGATTCCTACAAACTGGCGTCCAGCCTTTTTGGATTTCACAACTCTGCAACTATTTTTCGACTTGTATCATACATTACCTGCTTCTTTGTCTCCTATGGTACGATTATACAGGGGATCATGTATGAGTAATAATGTTCAAATCATAATTTTCCACTATTTTTCAGGCGCTTTCTTGCCTGGTGCAAATCGCTTCCGTGAGGCGTTCTTTATTTAGCAATGCGGAAAGGGCGAAATTCTTAACCCAATTAGTGAATGGCGTTAAAAACATCCTGCAAAATCCACACGTATGTTACATAACATTACGGCATCGCCCTGTGATGTTACTGATTGTGATTTCTTGCTGTAGGGTCTAAGTGATACTAACAACTACCATGAATTCTGTCGTCTGTTGGCTCGGTTAAAGTCCAACTATCAGCTGGGGGAGCTAGTACTTGTAGAGAGTTACCCCGAGGCTATCCAGCTAATTGCCAAGTTCACAATTGACAGCTTACGGGTAAGTCGGAGGACATACACTTACACTAATTTGAAATGACGTGTTCGCTTTATCCATGAATTATTATGTCAATGTTGTAGCAAATGCTCCAAGTGGCTCCAAACAGTGTACATTATTTGCTAAGCCTGTGGCAGCGAATGGTTGCCTCGGTTCCCTATGTCAAAGCTACAGAACCTCACATGCTGGAAACTTATACTCCGGAAGTGACTCGGGCGTACATTACTTCAAGAATTGATTCCGTTGCGATTTGCATGAGGTTAGAAAACTTGCCGTGTTTAAGTATGTATATGTATGTAATTTCTTCCATAAGCATGTAATGTCTTTTCGTGGTTTCAGGGAGGGCACTGATGACCCTTTGGATGATACTGCGATGGTAACTCAGCAATTAGAACAGTTGTCCGTCATTGGAAGATGTGAGTACCAGAAAACGTGTAGCTTGATAGTTCAACTGTTCGATCAGTCTGCGCAAAGTTATCAGGATCTGCTGCAGCGGAGAAGTCCAACTCCTGTGGATCTCGCTATTCAAGAAGGTAAATTGATATCTTTATGGGTATTTTTTCTATTTAGCAGCTAGTTCTTGTCACAGTAAGTATTATTGAAAGGTGCTACTACTAACATGGAACACATTGCAGGTCAGCTGACATGGCTGGTGTACATCATTGGTGCCGCAATTGGCGGACGTGTGTCTTTCAATACTAATGAAGAACATGACAGCATGGATGGTGAACTTGTGTGCAGGTAACATAAGAAGTTAATTAAAGCCGTGCTTTGTCAAATTCACGTGCTAGCTTGACCGTCTCTTTCTTTTCAGAGTGCTGCAACTCATGCAACTGACTGATTCCAGACTAACTCAGGAAGGGTGTGAAAGACTAGAATTAGCTTTCTTATCATTTTTTGAGCAGTTCCGAAAAATATATGTGGGTGATCAAGTAAGTTATTTTGAGGTTTTATCTACTTTTAGTAGTTAAAAGGGACCAAAAACTTGCTACATTTTCCTCTTCCCACAGGTTCAGAAGGCCTCTAAAGTGTATCGTCGATTATCTGAAGTCTTAGGTCTTACAGATGAAACTATGGTGTTGAGCGTCTTTATTCGCAAGATGTAAGTTGATAATGTTTATTCATTTCATGATGCAATGGCGTCATTCTTGCTTCCAATTGGAGCACTTCACACATATATTTTCACTCGTAAAAGTACCAAAACGTAGGTACTTTTTTCTTCAGAGAGTTAATTTGAATAATGAATGTATTCCTGCCAGTATTACGAACTTGAAGTACTGGAGCCGATGTGAAGCTATTTTATCCAAGACCCTCACCCTCCTAAACGACTTGTCTGTGGGATACAACAGCGTCCGGAAACTAGTCAAACTGGACGAAGTGCAGTTCATGCTCAACAATCACACGGTGTGTGGCATTTACGAATAGCAGCTTTGCATTGTTTCGAATGCATGAAGAAGCAGATGAAAGCTGACCGTAATATGTTGATGGTTTTGCAGGGAGAACATTTCCCCTTCTTAGGGCTGAATCAAAATGTCAATGATTTGAGGTTCCGTACAGTATTTTACACTGCCCTTGGTCGGCTTCTCATGGTTGACTTAGGAGAAGATGAAGATAAGTTTCATACCTTTATGGTGCCTTTGACTGGTAAGTTCCTGCTGTGGAAACTGACTTGAGCAAGAATCAAAGCACTGATTTCCTTATGTATATATTAAATTGTAGCCCAAATGGAGGCTGTGGGTCAGCTTCTTGCTAATGCGGAAAGTGTGTTCCGTCAAGACGACTGTAAGTGGAGTGTGGTGGGATTGGCTCGTGATCTTCGTGGCATCGTATTTGCCTTCAACACAAGAACATCATATATGATGTTTTTTGACTGGATGTAAGGATTTGTAATTTTTTGAATTGACAAATTGGGAGATGAAGTTTGAGCGCCAGCCAGATGTAATTTTTTGCTCCTTTTGCTTCCACTTACACAGATATCCGGCTTACACACCGATTCTTCAGAGAGCTATGGAATTATGGTATCATGATCCAGTAGTTACTACACCAATTTTGAAGCTCTTTGCCGAGCTGGTTCAGAACCGATCACAAAGGCTGCAGTTTGATGTCTGTTCGCCTAACGGAATTCTACTGTTTCGTGAGGCCAGCAAGATGATCTGTGCATATGGTGAGAATTTGGATGGCTCAAAGAGTACAAGATGTAACAATTGTTGTGGATTTTTCATGCTGAATTGGTTGATGACTTTCAGGAAATCGTATTCTGACGGTTGATGTACCCAAGACCCAGCTCTATCCTTTGAAGCTTAAAGGAATATCCGTTTGTTTTTTGATGCTGAAAGCAGCTTTGTGTGGAAATTACGTAAACTTTGGAGTATTCCGACTCTACGGCGATGAAGCTTTGGATAACGTTTTGAACTGTTTCGTCAAACTTTTGCTTTCAATACCCCTGAGCGATTTAATGGTAATTATTTGTTGGAATTTATGCTATAACCACAGTAAGGTCAAGTTATAATTAGCGAACTCATCTATTTGCAGGATTATCCAAAGCTGTCGCAGACGTATTATGTGTTATTGGAGTGTGTCGCTCAAGACCACATGAACTTTTTAGCATCCCTAGATCCAAATATGTTTCTTTATATTCTGTCTTCGATATCCGAGGGTCTAGCTGCCATTGGTAAGTTGAAATAATTTGGATGAAATATATGTGAATATTTTTGAGCACTACAGGAAAGCATGTTGTATATTTTTGTAGATACGATGGTGTGCGCTGGTTGCTGTGCGACGTTAGATCACATAGTTACTTACCTCTTTAAACAGTGGACTCTAAAAAGTAAGAACACCTCTTTGACAATGAGTTACTATACTATTGCTCGAGCATGACTATTGACTATGCTGTATTGCTCGAGCGTGACTATTTGTGTTTTCTCCTGGATTGGGAATTGTGTTTCATTACTTCCAGACAAAAAGCTGTCACGAGTGTTGCCTGTCGCAAGTAACGAAAGGGTTTTGCAAACCGTTGAGCAGCATCCGGAAATTTTGCAGCAAATGTTGGCTACTGTTTTGAATATTGTGATGTTTGAAGACTGTCGAAATCAATGGTCCATGTCTCGCCCTTTGTTAGGGCTCATTCTTCTCAATGAAGAGGTAAGGAAGGATGATGAAACTTGTTCACTTGTCGAGCTCCCACCGCCACTAACCGTTATTCTGTTTTCGTTTAGTACTTTGGTCAGCTCAGAGAGACAGTTGTACGAAACCAGCCACCAGAGAAGCAGGCTGCAATGGTCCAGTGGTTTGAGAGTCTCATGGATGGTATTGAAAGGAACCTGCTGACAAAGAATCGGGACCGGTATGTTGTCTATATTACTAATTTCTCCGCTTACGGAATTTTCATGTACTCATGGATGGTTTGTTTGTTTTTTTTTCTGTCATTTTAGATTTACTCAGAATCTTGCCATGTTTAGAAGAGATATAAACGAGTCCCTCAAAGGCCCTAACACTAATGCCAACGTGCCGGTCGTGAGTGACATGATGACATGCTGAACGTGAGGAGGAGTGAGCATTGTTGGAGAATGGAAGAGCGAATGAAGTTTTTGTGGGAGCGCTGTGGTTTTTTTTATCAGTTCCCTGTGTGAAGTTAACCATGTTGTGTGTGAGAAAAGAAAGGTCTCCATAAGGATTTGCTTTCCCTGTAGTTTTGAACTGATTGCTTCTTTTAGTGCGTCCCCGAACCCGAATGAGCAAGCCATCAGAGTTGAATGCCTGATTTCTTTGCATATTTTATGAGATTGTTTACTTAATGCTTAATGTACGGAACATGACCCTGTGAAGCTAAGCTGTATTATGATAGATTTTGTTCCCCCGTAACAACAACCCATCTTTCATTGTACTTTTTTCAACGAGTAAATATTTGTCCTTTGCAAGTTAATTACGGTAGACTTGTTTGAAAAATTTCAAGTGGTACACTTGTTGTAAGCGTACAGAATTTTTTAAGCCAACAAAAATATGATCCAGTTAATGGTGAAACAATAATAAACAATCGGAAATCTGTATCATTGACAATTTAAGAGGTTTTAATAATATAGTGGAAACTTGGGAAATGAGGACTTTGTTAGACGCCAAAGTCATTGGTCCATTCACTACTTAGTAGTCATCTTTACATCTCAAGAGATTATTACATTTTCTTGTGAAGGTGAGATGACTTTGCCAATCACGACGTGATAATCAATTACAAGAAATTGATTATATGAGACTGAAACTCTTTCCATTAATATTATCATCATTCGGGCGAGGATAAATTCATTCAAGCGCAGACCACTACATGGATCTATTGCCGCCCCCATTATTTAAACTCTTAACATAACTTTGTCGACATCACACACACACAGGCTTATAAGATCATTTATAAACATTCTTCATACAATGTACACGAAAAAATACAAGGCTCGAATATATCGCCCTCATAATTCCAATCCTACTACTCATCCAGCAAAGTTCTCCACATATCCAGTCCCATCAACGGGATTATACACAAAGAGATTGATGAGTGGGATATCCTTTCGGGAAACCGCCTTGACAACTTCCTGAGCTAATACTCCACCCGTAACAGCAGCCACTGGAGCTAATTCTCCAAAAACATTCCTGTGGATGGACGAATTAGGGACTTGATGTACAGTAGTTCATGTCAGAACATTGAGAAGTGAAAAGACTTACGCAAAGAGTTCATCAGGAACGCGTTCTTTTGATATCCCTTGCTTCTCTACATAAGCATCTCGCAACTTCAACAACTCTTCATAGTCTTCACTTCTGTGGGCGGGATCAGGGCGTCTATTCTTCTGTTCGACAAAATCCAGTAATACTAAAAAAGAAACATCTTCACATTTATCCCTTCCCAATAATATTCCACTTCTCTCATTCATACCAAAAAGGGCAAAAAATCCAGAGTTGGTCTTCTTGATGCGCTTCGCCATGTCATCCAAGGTCCAGTCAAGATGCAAAATATCCTGGAACGGAGCATAACGCAATGTTCCTTCCATTACTTTCACCACTTCTGGAATCGTTTTCGTCGCCGGTGTTATTACTTCCCTATGAAATTTTGATGAACACGTTATCCATAGACTCCAACAGTGACTACTGACACGGAAAAAAAAAGTTTTGATACTTATCCACTCCATACTTCTTGTAACTATGCTCGCCAAGATCGGAGAAAACGTAGCCCATGAATCCAAATACATCAGCAGCAAAAAAGCTAATACTTTTGAGTCTAGCCAACCGATTGAGTCTCAGCACCTGCTTCCGACTACAATTAGATGTGACGATGACCGTGAACTTTTCAAAGAACTCATCTGGTTTCTCGTCGGGAGAGACAGTTTCAGCCATCACAGACACCATGGGATTCAATTTTTGGGCATTAGCAAGCGACGCCTCCGCTCTCTAATGAATAAATCATTCCAAAAGAAAACCATCCAGCTTAAAATTTTATCTCTGTAACAAAGCCTTCACATAATTTTTTTCACCTACATTTTTCCCAATAGAATCTCGGGCTACTAGAAATTGACAAGCTGCATCCAAAGGTGACACGTTGGACGGATCCATTAAAGTCACACTTTTCACACCTCCCAGGATTATGTTTTTGCAAAGTTCAGCTCCCATCCCGCCGAGCCCGATCACCAAGATGTTCGAGTTGATCAGCCTATAATAAAATACATGCAATTAAATAATCTCTTTTCTTCGTCTCGTCTACGATCTTATGTTGATCGAAGCAGAGGAATTTCTCACACATCCGAAAACATCCAATTTTATTTTTAAATTATACACAAACTTTGTAAACAAATTTAGGAAAAAGGTACCTTTTCTGGGCATCTAGCCCCCATAAACGCAATTGGCGATCGTACAGAGCCGCCTCATCCTCTGTCAATGTAACTTCCTCACGATCCTCAACTTCTGATACCATTTTGGACCAAATCAAACTTGAAATTCTGCCTTCTTTCCCCTTATCTCCTGGAAGAAATACCCAAGAGAATCCAGAATTCTTCAATGTAAATCAGAAATGAGACAATTTGATCTGATGCTTTTCAGCTTTTCAGTCGTTTCCCTTCCCTTCCCTAGACGTGACTGCTACTTTCCCGCGGTGTGAGAAGAAGCATCCACGATACTTGCCGGGTGCAGAATTTAGGCACGATAGTCGAGCCTAACCCATGGCATCCAAAATTTTACGCGAGAAATGCGTTGGACGCGGACGTGGACGTGATTCCGATTCCGAGCGATGTTATAGCTTTTGGCAACCATATATACAAAAACGTTAAGTAGAGTGTCCGTACTCTGGTGTAGTATATAATTTAACATGGTGATACTTGGTGCGCATGGTCAATGGTTGTTGGGGTTTTCAAGAAAAACAAAATGGGATTTAACATGGGAGTTTTTCGGTATCAATTTGTAATTAATTTCATTTTTTTAAAATTTTATTTCGTTTTAATTACTTTTGTTAATTGTATTTAGTTTTATTAATGTTTATCTTGATTTTTGTAATTTTGTTTTATTTAATTTTGTCTTCTTATTTTGTTTTCGTTAATTTTTGTATTTATTTGTATTTAGTTTTTTTGTTCAATATGCTTTAAATTTGGTTAATTGAATGTAATTTTATTTGATTTTATTCGGTTTTAGTTTAGTCTGAATTATTTTATTTTATTTTAATTGTAATTATTTTATTTTATTTTATTTTCAATTATTTTATTTTAATTTGAATTGTTTTATTTTATTTTCAATTATTTTATTTTATTTTAATTTGAATTGTTTTGTTTTATTTGAATTTATATTATTTTACTTTAATTTGAATTGCTTTATTTGCACTTGAATTAATTTATTTTAATTTGAGTTACTTTATTTTAATTTGAATTTTTTTATTTTAATTTGAATTAATTTATTTTAATTTGAATTAATTTATTTTAATTTGAATTAATTTATTTTAATTTGAATTTATTTTTATTTTAATTTATTTTAATTTGAATCAATTTATTTTAATTTGAATTAATTTATCTTAATTTTAATTAATTAATTTTATTTTAATTTGAATTAGTTAATTTATTTAATCTGAATTTATTTATTTTGGCCTGAATTTATTTTATTTTAATTTGAATTATTTTTTTTTAATTGTGAACTTATTTAATTTTAATTGATGTTATTGTAATTTGAAGTAATTTTATTTTAATTGTGAACTTATTTAATTTTAATTGATTTTATTTTAATTTGAATTATTTTATTTTAATTTGAATTGTTTTATTTTAATTTGAATTGTTTTATTTTAATTTGAATTATTTTATTTTAATTTGAACAAATTTAATTTTAATTAATTTTATTTTAATTAATTTATTGTAATTTGAATTATTTTATTTTAATTAATTTATTGTAATTTGAATTATTTTATTTTAATTAATTTATTTTAATTATTTTATTTTAATTTTAATTAATTACTTTTACTATTATTTGAATTAATTTTATTTTATTTTCATTTTAATGTAATTTATTTCATGCTCATTAGAATGCCTTTATTTTTTTTAGAATTTAGTTTGTCTTATTTTCATTCGAATATCCTAGATTTTATTTTCATTTAAAGTTTTTTCAATTTTTATTTGAAGTTTTTTTTAATTTTTATTTGAAGTTTTTTTTATTTTTATTTGAAGTTATATTTGTTTTTATTTGAAGTTTTTATTGATATTAGAATTTATTTAATGCCTCGAGCACCTTGCAAAAATTCATGATTTGCCTCGGCTCAAGAGTCGGTCAACTCCCAAAGGGTCTTTCCTTTGACACTGGGAACCTCCAATGTTAAATCCCATAAGAAAAATGTCATTTTAATTTTCAAGTTTCCGACTCAAAATTTTCCCAGGGCCCGCTCCCTCCTTTGCCTCGTTAAATCCCACAAGAAAATTTCCAAATTTGATTTTCAAAAGTGTGGTTACCACACCACACTCGGAGCCCTCCTTTATTTTTACACAGTTGCCTCTAATTTTTATTAACAAGAACAAATTGAAGACAAGGCTATAATCAAGTAAGTACATAACAAGATTTTATTGGAACCATGAATGGTGAATAATTACATTATTATAAAAATTCAATTTTCTCTAGTCTGCCATAATCTTCTGCCATAAAATCATCAAAGTAATGCTTGTCTTGAGTAAAATACTCTAGCTTGGGCCTGTACTGATTAATTCTGGCTCGTTTAGCAGGTGGTGGTCCGTTCTTGCGAGGAGGGGCAGGTCGGAATTCCATTTCGGGGTAGGGATTCAAGTCAGAACAAACGTCCTCTGGTCTTCTACACACACAAATTAAACGACAAATCATGGCACTGATCGGGCTCTTGAAAATCCAGCTCATTCGTTTGAATTATTCACACAAATATTAATTCGTAGACTGATCATACAGAGAAGATACGACTTACTTTTGTCCAATTTCTTGTGGAACTGCTTCTATTTTATCCGGATCAACTATGGACCGAGCAATCTGTCTCACCCATGGATGGTAGTGGAACTGAAATGGATACAAAAAATTGGTAGAGGTTCACAATAATTAGTCGAGGGTGACAAAAATTAGTCGAGGTTGACAATAATTAGTCGAGGGTAAGAATATCAAACTACAAAAATCAAAGACTTACCAACAAGACTGTCATTTCCCATAAATTCGTCGCCTGAGCAGAACAATGGTCCGGATCGTCCAATTCAGCTTTATAAATCCCACTGGCATTTGCACCATCCGTATCTAACAACCCTGCACATGTTGGATGGTCCTGAAAAGCAGACATGATTCTTTAAAAAAAAACAGCTCACGCCTAGTTGATCCATCCATTAGAAACATATATAAACTGACTCTTAAAACATGTTTGAGCTGGATAAGAAGTCCTAAGGCATCGTTATATTCCACCTGTGTTGCAACTGTACTTATTCGCTTGGCGAATGCAACGGCACGTGGAGCTGGCATCTTGTTCCTTTTCATTGCAAACTGACAACATCTTAGTGCAACGTCCGCATCGCTAGTCACCACTCCTACACAAATATACTGTAAGACAACGAGGAACACAACTAGTTGTCGGAAAAACTACAATAGCTACTCACCGCACCGCAGATTATACAGCGCACCGTACAGATGACGATGGAAAACGGCTGGATCTATGGTAAGCGCTGAGCCCTGCCCACTCAGCACGGTCAAAACAGTGGCAATGCAAAGTAATTTCTGATGCTCGTGAATTCCATCTGTGGTCAACAAGCCCTCCAACACGTGGAGGAGATCTCCAAAATACGAGATGTTGATGATATGTGCAAACCTATGAGCAGCCAGTAGTTTAAAATTTGCTTAAAAATGAATACACATATCTGGATTTACTCCATAATATTGAGTTTTTTGTTCTTACTTGGCCAGCCCTTCCAGCACTGCCGTGAGCATCTGAGGCTTTGGATTTGTTTTCAGTGCTCGGAAATACAGAGTAAAGACGAATTTAGTAATTTCCGTGAGAAACTTTGATTTCTTTTGTTTGTTTTCTTCGGCTGAAGCTTCCAGTAATTCTTGTTCAAGCTTGACAAGATCCTTAGCTTTCTGTAAAAAACCAATGAAAATGAATGATGAATACTTGAAGATATGAGAAGATGAGGTGGTATGATGATGATGGTTCTTCACCTTCCGCTGCCTTTTCGATAGCATTTTCCTCTGCTCAAAAGTCATTTTACCATTTGGCTTCATTTCTTCTACTTTTTCCTTTTCCAAATCCGCTTCTTTGATACGAAGACCCAGAAGGACATCCAGAACCTCTCGTCGAATGTTCCCTGACCTTCCTTTGCTCATATGAGCTTTGACGAGTGTATTGATCCGTCGAACGATCTGAAAGACGAAAAAAAACGCCGTTGAGAATGAAATTCACTGTGACTTAAATAATTGTGTTGTAAAAACCTCGTAAGATAATTCTCCTCTTTTATCATTCCGGAATACGCTCTTGAGAATATCCAGCACAGCTTTCCTCACTTCCGGGCTCCAATTGTTCAGAAAGGGGACGACAAAATTCACAATGTTCACGCTCAAGTTGAAGTATGGATGTGTGAGTAGCATTCTACACATGCAGTCCAAAGCCACCCTACCAAGTTTCATTTCAGCCTGCGAGATGAAGTAAACAAATATTTTTCTCCCCTTTTCAATTCAATGCTGCTAGCTAAACTATAGCGGGAGCATTAGATTACCTCAGGAGGATCACTTTTCGGCTTCCTTCTCGAAATATACTTGCCCACGATCCTTTCCAATTTCTGCAGGCACAACTTGTAGCGCTTGAGCAACTGAGCTTCATACCCTTGCCTTTCCTTGGTATCCGATTTCACTGAAATAATTTGGATAAATCAAATAAGCTTGAGTTGAATCTCTTGATTGAAATGATTTGTCAGCCCATTCTTGATTGATGAATTACATTTGACTCCTTCAGCATTGTGGTGCTGGATGGCGTATGATGGCAAAACATCAGAGAATACTGCCTGGAGGGAGACTGCCGCAAATTTGGGGACGGTGAGAGCAATGGCAGGATCAACAATGTCCAGCATTGTGAGCAAACTGTCCAGATTTTTCAACTGTAACAAAAAACCAATAACTATCGTCAGTTCAGGCTGTCTTCTACAAAATTGACAACAGTAAACAATATAATTTTGGATTGATCTGTGAACACATACCCGATTCTCTGGATCTTCCAAAAACGTTGACGATAAGATCCCCATTTTAACTTTATATTCCAACAGCTTCTGTCTACGGTTTGCAAGTAACACCGCAGTGCTGTACACCTTACTCACTTTTTCTTCTTCTACTTCCACATTCTCCTCTTCCTCATCCTGATGTTCAACTATTTCATCCAGTATGTCAACCGGGACATCAGGATCTTCTTCATTGTCTTCCTCCTCTTCCACAATTTGTGCCTTCAAGCTCCCATTTGTCTTGATTGGGAGCAATTCCTTTATCCTCTTGGAACATCGTTCCTTCTCTGCAAGAGTCTTTTCGTAGCGGCTTTCAAAATCAATCCTACCCATTTCGCACAGTATTTTTTATGTATTTACTGCTGCACAACTATAGATTCCAAGAATGTTTTCTTTTTATACTTATTATAGACAAAATTCTGGCACACGTTTGGATAATCTGCGTCAATTAATTCGAGCGAGTCACAAAAACACGAGGACACGAACACGACACACAGAAATCATGGCATGGTCATCACTTCAAAATGGTTTGGCGCTTTTATTTTTTTTTAATGTAAAGTTTTCAATGGTTCCTTTCATGTTGTTCTCAATGCAAAGCCTACATTGCTGCGCTTCTTTATAATATCAAAACAATTAAACGCCATATTCGGTTGTTATAATTATCATTCACTCATGATAACAATGGCAGTCTCAGTACTATTTAATACATTACATGTTCCTATAACCACCAGCGCAAGCTCATTAGTTAGGTAGAATACGAAACAATTGTGTTGTT
>JAQIWI010000385.1:0-34830 GCA_034698825.1 Deuterosminthurus bicinctus | reverse complement strand
CCCATCACACACCTTCCGAATTAACAAAAGGACGCACTCCGAAATCTCAGCTTTCACCTCCAGTCAACATCATCTTCGTAGGAAGCCCCTGGACAGCGCAATCGAGTTGTAAATGAACCACCAAATTCAACCCTAACCTGATGCGACCGATTTAAGAAGTCGTCGGTAATAAGCATTACCGCGACTAAAAAAACAGTGTCGACGTCAGAGGTGGGCACTGCTCACGAGTACTCAAAGTTTACTCAACTCAAATGCATACTCACTTGCACTGAGTATGAGTTACACAAGCAGCAACTTCAACTTGTACTCAAGTGAGTGAGTATACGCTATAAAAATTGTGAATATGAGTATACATCGAATTACTCGCAGTAAACTCAAATTTAAAGTTCGAACCCGTGGACAATGGAGGCAAAAATTCGCTTTTTGTATGTAAAACTAGTGTGAGTATGAGTAAGCCCAAGTTAATTTGAGTAAGTATTTGTAGTTCTGATTTGAGTACTCATCAGTCCGAGTTTGAGTATCACAGCCGCATGGCGGAATGATTATGAGTTTGAGGGTCTCTTCGTGAGTAAATTTGACCCACCTCTGGTCGACGTGACAGATGGAATATAAAATATTGGCGAGATGCACGATTAAGATTAGGATTTCATTAATTCTATCTGATACGGTGCACTGTTAAATAAGTCGAACAACATTAAAACGTAGTGTTGTTAATATGGATGTTCTTTACGAGTAAAATACAAAGCAGGTGTAACGCGTAGCTGACACCGGAATGCGTCATAACAACGTACCACGAAGAACATCACTTCGAAGTAATGAATACTTTTAGAACAAATAACTTACTGTTGAAATAATGTGAGCATCCAATCATTCTTTTAATACAGCCCGGTCTACTTATCTGTAAATCCCTATTCCACCAGTAAGGCTGTATTCAACAGTCAAAGAATTGAATCGTTTTTGGTATTCCTAAAGTATTTGATATTTTGAAGTCGTTTTCATGATCGTATTCCGTTACGGAGCCACTTTAAGGCTACGCGTCACGATGTCTTTTTCCTTATTGCGCATCTACCCCTGATTGTATTAACGCAGTGCTACGTAAGATCAACAATCTTTATATCCACAGTTGCAGCAACGGAAACTATTCGGTATCTATGACGATTGAAAACGCAAACTGCCTAATAGTGCGTTACTAGTGCATCAGTAAGAAAATTTTCAAAATTTTAACGAAATAAATTCTAGTGAGTTGTCTTACAGTATTTAGTAATTGTTATTGATTTTCATCAACGTACTCGGTAACGTGACATCGCAGCCAAGGCACGTCACGAAGTCCGTTTTCTTATTACGCGTAACGAGTGTTTCTACTTAACAGCACACATACTATTAATGCAGTCCTAATTAACGCTCAAAGAAATAAATAGCAGTTACTTTTCCTGCATTATTTAGTACAAGCGTACCCGGGTCCCACGGACGCGTGTAACCTTAAGCATTCAATAAGTCAAAATCGACCCAAAAGAAATTATGTCGATTTGTCAACTATGTAACTCTACCTTGGCCTAAGTAACTCACTCCAACTTTGCCACGGTATCTCACTCTATCTTGGTCCCGGTAACTCACTCTAACTTGGGCCCAGTAACTCACTCTAGCTCGGCCCCGGTAACTGGCTCTAGCTGGGCCCCGGTAACTGACACCTTCTTAGCCCCGGCAACTGTCTTTGGGGTGACCCCAGTAAAACTCTAACTTGGCCCTGGTGACTGACTCTTACAGCACCCCGATAACTGTCTCTAACGTTGCGCCGGTAACTCGTTCTAACTTTACCCCAGTAGCTCACTATATCTTGGCCCCGGTAACTATCTCTAATTTTGGCAAGGTAATTCACGTAGATGTGTCTCCGGTAAATCACTCTAATTTGGTGTCCGTAACTCACCGTATTTTTGCCTTGGTAGCGTGCTCTGACATAATTTTTTATGTTGTCTTTGGTAAACGCTTTGTGTTTGAGAGCTCATTTTAAGGTATCACATGGTGTTGACGGGGACTTATGTTCAGTGGTAGAACATAAAGTCTTGTCTTTGTAGCGTGTTTGGTATTCAATGGCCAGTGAGTGTGAGTTGGATGTAAAATTGATAGAGTTTATTAGAACAACAGAAAATTTGGAGTGAAACAATTGTACGAGCCTTAGCTCAATTTTGAACCTTCTTGTACCGTAGTCAAAAGCCAATTGAATCTACTAAGATTCATCCGTGATATTCTAAGACACAAGCGGAAGTTAACAATCCCGGCTTGCCTAGCAATCCGTTGACATATCAAATTCGCACATCCGTATTTGGTTATGCTGTTCCAATAATTGGTACAATAGTTATTTCTAACACATCAACAAAAAACTATCTTACGCATGTTTCCATGTTTGTATGATATTTGAGAGAAGCGGAGGAGAGAATCTCACTCAAGCCTCACACATACTCATCGTAACATACAGGGTGAGCCATAAGGACTCACACTGTATGTGGATTTTACCTCTGCATTTATTCGTTAATACTATTACCCTATACAGATGTCTTAAACATAGAACCTCCAACTCAACCGTATCCACATGGTACATTTTCTGAAATGACGGGAGCTGTGTCCATGGGTCCAAGATTGTCAAGTACAGTCCTTGCTATCATAAAAAGACCATGACAGGTTTACGTGCACGGAGCGCGGGAACATTGTGAGGTATGGCATGAGTTAAGAAGCAAAAAACCGACCCAAAGTGACCATTGAAATGTCACTATTTTCCACATGATTCGTGAAAGTGTATTTTATTTCCAAATTCGTACTCAGAATAAATTTTAGAGTAAGATGATGGGTCACACGACCGTGCGCGATACGACGTGGAAATATACACGTCATCGTAAACGTAATTTTAACATGGGTTGCCGTAGGAGTTTTCACGTTTAAGCGCGTTACGTTTGTGTTACGTTGATTTTCGCAAATTGCCTAGTGTGTATTTACGTGTGTTTTAACGGGGAAAAGGGAAACTTCCTATGCTTTTTATTATAAAGATAAACGTAGTGAGCAAAAGAATTTGGACCCCTGGCCTCCGCTCCTGTACCATTTACATTAGCATGTATTTTACGCGTACTTCACTAACGTTTCAGTCCACACATTCAGTTCCGCGAATTATGTAGTTAGTGTGATTATGAAAAATTTATATGTACACGCGTATAATATAGATGTGCTTATATATGCTTGGATGGATTACAGACTTGTATGCTCTTTGGTGGTACCTTGTTTCAGCGCTCCTAGATCCTTGTCTCCGATTCAAGTTGCGTCCACTTGTCACTTACAAACACGCCATGCGGATAGAGCTTGTCTTTCGACATCTCTTGCCAATACAATCAAGTTAAGGACTATACCGGGCGCCATTTAGTCGCTGTTGTAACATTTATTTTTATTGTTCTACCTATTTGAATCATTAGCTCTGCGCTGATGACTGCATATGCTTGGCGTTAAACCTCCCTATGGATTCAAAACCAGCAGCAGTAGCCGCTCCTGTCCTATCATCCTATCATGTGCTACTCAAAGGTTTGAAAATAAACGATGAGAGATCCTTCGCACTTGTAAAAATAAGAGTGAAGTCAAATCAACGGCCTTCAAATATTGATTAGAATGAAATAAGAGACCACTGTATGGGATCCCGTGTTCAAAGGAACCAACACACCCAGATACATTTGTGGCACGAAGTGGTCCGACTGGTGTCATCCTTCCAAAAAGTGTTTCCCAATGACCTCCGCAAGCCATCAAAGGCCCGTGAAAATTTGATGTTGATCAAGTGCTCTCTATACCAGATCTACGTAAAATTTATCATGGGCGGCTTTGAAAAGCACTCTCACTTCCACTTTCCCGTATTACTTCCATGCAAATCCTGGACTGCTTGATTCGCTGTTCTCTCTTCTGCATGCAATCTATCAAGCGATACGGGCTCATCGTAACCAGACCTATTAATTATGAATAGCATTCATGCAGCAAGCTATATGGATAGATGTACAGAAATCGGAGGCTGGAATAGGTCGTAAACTGATTTGCTTACCATAATAATTTCAACATCCATCGACTTATACACACAAATGTACACCCGTCTCTTTGCTGGTCAAATGAAGAGCTTTGGCAGACAAGCGGAATCTTCGCCGACCTTTTCAAACATTTGCTGTATACCTATTCTTCTTCAAATACGTACAAAGTAATGAGAGCTACTTTCCTCTACACCTTCTCTGAATCCCTCAGCTTTGTTACTGTCATATTTAATATGGATCAGTGTGCCTCATTTGCATATTTCTCATCCTTCGCCCAGTCGCTCCTAAAGGACATTATATTTCAAATGGATCTTCATAATAGTAATTACAAAAGTGTACAAGAAAGCTTTGCTATCCATGGCAAGGAGAGGACAATGGATGGAACATTAGAGTGGAAGCATATTGTTGCTGTGAGTGTCTCAATTTTTTGTTCGCATACGCGGATGTGAAAATTGGCTTCGAATTGTTTCGTTATAAATTTATGCAAGGAATATGAAGTGGAGGGCTGGTGTATGTATGGAGAGACCAAAGGAGGAAATAGAAATGCTAGTGTTTAGTTTAGGAAGGAGAAAGTTGGACAGAGCGGTAGTGGTAGTAGTAGTAGTTGGGAAATCAGGTTTATTTCCCAGGCGAAAGGAGAAATCTAATAGACTCCTTTAGCGAGCGGGTTGGCCTTTTTTAACTCGCTCAAGCGAAGGATGCACCTCAGCAAAGTCTTGGGGGAAAAGAGTTTGATAAATAGGGTGGACGTAGCTAGGAGAACTTGTGAATTTAGACGGCTCGAGTGCGAAAAGGATTACAGGTAGAAGAGAGTGAGAGAGTGGTGCACACATATACACCTTTCCTCGTACATAGCGTCTCTGCTTATTATGAAGAGAAAGAGGTAGCAGCAGAGAAGCGAGTTGGTACCCAATGCGCCGGTCCCGTTTTTCCATGTCATGTAGGACGGATATGGAGAGACCAGGAAGTTCAAAGGCGGCTGCAGGAAGGAATTTTCCCTTGGTGCTAACAACGACAACGGAAACTGCTTGAATGAAGATACTACCAAGCGTCTCCTCCACTCTTTTGTCTAACTATGGCAACCTGATTTCTTCGGCTTTTCTTTTAATATGCATAGGTACGGTGCATAATTGGAAAAAGGCGGTGGTAAACAAACTCTTCGTCGGATTCTCCGCATGCTCAGATGTCCCGCTAATAATTATAGTCGATGTTAGCATCAGCAAGTAGCATCATTATTATACAGTACTTAATTTGAGTCAACTTATTGGAAATTTTGAATTCGTAGTGTAAAAAAATTATAAATTTACAGGGTCATAGTACATGTTTGCATAAATTTACACCTACGTACTTGGAACAAGATGAAGATAGACATACACACACACAAACCCGCTTTTGGATGCAGCCCACGGCGAAAAAGTCACTTCAGAATAATTAGCAGCAATTATAATGGGTAAATGGAGGCTAAGCAGGCGGAAAACTTCCCACTTGGCTCCCTGCTCCTGGTTACTCCTCCTGCTTCTCCAAGGTTTACAACTTAGTTCCCTTCCCTACACTCACACCAGCCCTCCACATGCATATACACAAGCTGACACGATTGTTCTCTAATTAGTCAAGCCTCCGGGTCCCCTTTGACGTGGTAATGTGGCGTAGACTCCTTCTCAACCAAAGCCCTTGTACGTAGGACAAATTTATACAGCATCATCCATGATTAATAGACCTAATGAGATAGAATTTGAGAGAGGAAATAGGGGCAAGGAAGTAGGGGATTCTCCAGTGAAACCCAAACATACCTCGTAGTGGAAAAATGAAGTTGGCTGTTCAAATCGCTTCAGAAGCCTCCTTTGAAACCCATAAGCATACATTATTTTGTCTTTCTTTGAGTAAATTCATATAATACGACTGGGCGTGTGAATACAGGAGTGTAAATAAGGTCCTTAAGCAAGTAAATAGTATCGATAGCCAAGTCGAGGGAAATCGAAGGAGCGATTAAGGGCCTGCATTGTACACATACAGTAAACCACATTTGTGTGCTTGTATTTGTGTTTGTCTGTATACATTTCAGTCATAACTATATGTGCAGAGTACCTTGCAAACTCGGGTTTCTTTACTACATTTCAAGCTGACTGACGGTTGCTGGAGTAGGCGCCGTCAGCATGGTACACCTTATAGAGGGTGTATTTGACCTACACTACTCGTGTAAGCAGGTCCTACAGGGACGCCTCTGTTCCGGACGGATGGAAAAGAGGTTAATGCAACATGCCATCCCGCTCGCATCCCACATTTGAGCTTGTATTTGAACTCAACCACGAGTTTTGTGTGTTTGTGCTCCACTCTATCACGACGCCCTCTCGTCATGGACTCCCTGGCATGTGTACTATGCATAAATCCATACGATATATGCAGATGTGCTAAATTCAAGGTTGCCGTGTTGTGTGTGCAGATTTCCAATGTGCGAGAAATCCAAAGAGGACCTCGTAAAATATTCCAATGTTCTCATGATTGCTCCTAATATTCCTCTTGCCATCGCTACTCACTTCAAAGCACTCGTAAAAGAACGAACTGAGAGATTTTTGACACGCCTTTCAAGTCAACTGTCGATCCTTAAAAACGTTTACCTGTCAATGAGCATTATTTCCATTATTGCTTCCCTTTTAAAATATTCTCCAGCTTTCACACACGCATGCTTTTACATGGTGAAAACCTCACAACGCCACATTCACGCACCGCAGTACCAGCATACACAGCACATAGCTCCTAGCCAGTAACTCCCACACTTTCCCACTCTTCACTTAATCCTTATAGTATCCACTCCGACAGTATTAATGGTCCGGCCTGATACGCTGCGAAGTAAGCTGGAATATTAAGTAAGTATTTGTACATCTGCAGAGTTAGTTTGCTCTTTGCCATCTGTCGCACAGCTTGATATTTTAAGCATTTTAATGATACTTGGCCAACATGTCTTTTAAAACATTTTGATTTTAATTGGGCAAAGTTGAGTGAGTACAGCGGACTCAGCAAAGGAGAATTGAGTCCGTGTGGATGCACAATAGAATTCTGTAAATGAACACCGGAGGAAGATGTGTATGTGTGTTTAAGCAAGTTCTATACATTGCATGCAGAGAAGGAAGAGCTTCCCATTAAGATAAATCATAAAGTACTTCTATAGAGCTTGCCTGTAAGCAAATTAACATGTGCATCATCAATTTAGTTCAGACATTATGACTGGCTCTTTAAGACTCAATTTAACTCGTCAAGCGGAGGAAGCGAGTTATTGTCGCAGGCTTCAATGTGATTCTCAAGAGCAACCTCCTCACTGCATATACACACCACCACCATGCATCACTCATTTTCTCAAATTATACTCAATTGATCTACACTCCCAGACGCACAAAAACGCACTCACAATTTGTAACCTCGTGATAAAAGCAGGGATGAGCTATTTAGCATCATGCCGCTCACATCCCATCGTATAATGTGTGAGCATCTCAAAGAGCAACTTAACTACTGAAGCACAGTGAAATATCCGGCACATTTCCTTAGCTTTACTTGTCGTCCAGTGAGAGATAAGGAAGACAGTATGGGCAGGCAGGACAGACGATAGCGCTTATTCAGCCCCTGGAAATTGCTACCCACTGCAGATAAAGACGGAGCATTATGAAGGCATGATAATAAACATTTTTTTCAAGCCTTCTGGTCATAACTATCACATGAATAAATTAGTTTATTTGCTACTCTCACATTTTGTGAAGGTAGTTGTAAACTATTTCGGGTATTTACGATACGGCAAATGTATCTTTAAAATATCCCAACTCCTATCTATTTGGACTCTCTCCGCCGCTCTTCCCCTACAGTTTTCATGGCAATTATTAAAGGCGACTCTTTTAAGCCAAACTTTCCTTGATGTATTGTATCTCTGGGGTGAGCTTCTATATCCAGCAATGTAATGGATGCCCATATGAGCTCGGATGTTGAAAAGTTGAGCTGGAGCTTCACACATGGTCCAGTTGCTCATTTTCCCCCCAGTTTTCCGGATAATCTGTGGAGTTTTTACATGCCCCACGTGACCTCATGAAAACGAGTATGAAGGGAACAGGGGGATGTGTAAGGGCTCACGTGTGTGTGTGTGTGTGTGTGGGTCTGTTGGAGTCATACTAGAGCCACTTCTTTGGATTATTTGCGTGTGTGAGTATGTGCATGTGTGAAGTCATGGATAAAAGTTTGAATGCATATACGTTCGGCCCATTTTCCTCCTTTTACATCCTATCTCAGACACTTATTTCATCAAAATTTGAACTTGTTTTAACGGCTTGCGTATAGGTCATAGAGAGACGAAGCTCCCTCAAGAACTCCTGCTCCGTCTGTCTGTCCGGGGAGGGAAAGAAGGAGCACTATTGGGCTTCATGGGGAATGCCTGAGTGTTTCATCTTGTTTCGTAGTCATGTCAGTCTGATGGTAGTGAGGAAGAAGATGCTCTCACTCTCACTCTCTTTCTCTCACTATCCCACTACGGCAGATACCGGTCGCGCACTACTAGAAAATTGAACATCTTCTTGCATTTTGAACAAGCTCATCGCATTGTTAATGCAGCGGACGTTTTGAACTGGCTGTTTACGATGCATTTTCCCTCCTACCTTACTCTGTTTCTGTCCCTCAACGCTGAGTTCGTATGACCGGACTGGACTTGTTCAATGGATTCTCTCTCCCTCTCTCACTCGCTCCTATATCTTCTCCAGAATTGAAACAATTTATGACTACTATTTTCTTAATTAATCATTGTCTCATGAATGAACAAGGAGGAAGAGCCGCAGTCTGTGGCGCAATATCTTACACAGAGTAACACATACACACACAAGGATCAGCCGCATGACCAGTTATGCTCGTATTCCGCTGAAGGGAAACAAATTTTTCCATCATATTCTTTGGTCTTCTAGATCATGGAACAAAAGTATAAATGCGCACCTGGTACGGAAAATTTCTGAAAAGTCAAAAAAAATAGTAGTCTGTTCATATAGCATAGTTGTACTTACTTGGTCCGCAGACCGAGATAATATCCACCGGTAATTGTTCAAATCGGCAGATGTATGTATACGTATAGATAAATGATGGTGAGCGTGGATTGGAGGTTGCTTTCACCTCTTCCTGTGACAGAAAGTGTCAGTCTGCAGGGCAGAGCAGCACACTCCATTACTTTGGCTGAAGTAGCGGAAAGTAATTTCAGGTGATTGAAGGGGTGATGAACTCATCAAGTTGGAAGCTTGGAGAGAGTTGAAAACGCATCAGATGCACAGCTGTCATAAATCCGATAACTTACTACAGGACTATTGCCCCTGTGTGAGGAGCGTTACGGCATAGTAACCGTCTCCAACAGACCTATTAAACAAGGCTTTTCACTACAGTCCATTAGAAAATTTGTGCAGAGACACACCCCTTTTTATTACATGTGCCATTGATTTTAACAAATCAGCCTGAAGAAGGCTAGCAAAATAGGTAATGGGCCTGATTCGGAGGGAGATAGGTACTATCACTATCCCTCCTGTAGTGAAACTGCAATACTCTCTAGAAGCTCAATCATGTAATATGTAATACTGACGAAACATTTCCTGCGGGGATGTTATAATGCTTTCGTAACATGTTTTTTCTCATATCACACGCGCTCACACACATATCCCAATGTACATTCACAACTAAAATCCACGTAAGCTACCATAGGACGCCTTGTATGAAAAATAAGGTGCAGTACGTGATCTGACCCTCCACTCCTACGAGCACATGAGGAAAATCGAAGAAAATCCCAATTTGTGCTTCCGAAAACATACCCAAATGATCTCGTCGAAAAGACAGTGTTTTATCTTAACATCAAAAACTTTCATCTTGTTATTTAGATATATTAGACAACATTTCTACTTAATTCTTTGATATAATAAACCCGAGATAGGTTATACGGTAGCTCATGTGATAATTTGAAGTCGTGAAGAACACGCGGGCACACGCTACCATTATTTTTGTTGACTTGGAATAAAAACATTTCTGCTTAATGCGCAACATCATAATCCCTAGAGGGGTCATGTTGCCCATGGACTCATATAATTGAAATTCTGGAGCAGGCAAAGACTTAATCCTTTCTGCAAAAAATTATTAAGGCTTTGAAAAAATTATATTAAAAAACTAAACAGGGCTCGACTTTTGTAAATACGAGAAATTCATAATTTCAGTCATGATCCCTTTGAAAAAAATAGAGGTAGGTTGTTTAACAATTATGATATTTGTGAAACAATTATAAATTACATGAGGAACTTTCTGATGATCCTGGAATAAAACTGGGCACTTGTTAAAGCTCCCCACTACATATTTTCTGACGTATATTATAAAGTCTCTTGATCCACTGTTCTTCCCGTTCCCGCTGCTTTGTTATTAGCTGGAAAGAACATCAAGACAATTAATGTCACAAAAATCCACAAATAATCCAAATCAAATGTCAATAAGCACCGCTTACATTAGGATGACATAATATTTCACTTTTCAGACTTGATAAATTAATCGGCTTCAGTTCCAACGATGGAAGCGGGATCTCATCAAGCTTCGGTGGCTTAGAAGTCTTGAACGATTTCGCCACAAATCCATCTGCTTCAATGTCTTCCAACGCGTTTATCCGGTCCATTTGAGATTTGATATTTAATTTCTCTACAAAAACCAATTCAAAGACAAAACATCTCCATAAAAAAAACTCATCCAATACACCAAAATTATGCCAAGAAACCAACACAAACCTTCTATTCTAGCTTGCAATGAAACAGACGTGGGTTTACTCAAACTTGACCCAGGCTTAGTCGACCTCGACCCGCTCGAAGATGACGAACTTGATGACGATGACGACGACGTAGAAGACGAAGAACTGTCTCTATATTTCGACTTGGAACCCTTCGACCTCTTCTCCCTACTCCGGCTTCTTCTCGAATACTTCCTACTGCTCCCTTTAGACCTCCTCGAACTGTCATAACTTCTATAAAATCCCAAAATTACATAAGCAACAGCAAAATTTCCACAATTAAATACAGCAACCATACTTTCGTCTTGACTTCGACCGCGAGCTCTCATTCCGACTAACTCGATCCGAGGAGCTACTTGAGGAGGAATCAGACCGTCGTCTGCTATGTTTCGACGACCGCCCTTTGCTTTTACTTCCATGCCTTCGATCTATTATGTCATCTCTCTTCCCACCCCGTCTTCTGTCTTCCCGTCTAGGTGAACTTTTACTTGATCTTGATTTGTAGCCTTTTGAAGAATCTACCGATGATGAGGACCTTCGACCCATTCTTCTAAAACCAAACATCACATATTTACATTTTTATCACCCTCAGCCTCATAACAAAAACTGCAAGTAAAAGTATTTTCATAGTTTCAGTGCTACCATACTTACCTACTATGACTTAAAAGTCTCCTTGTCCTCAGAACATGTCAAAGCACTAATGGAAAGTTTCCTCCGGCTCGGGCTCCTTCCGCGGACGTACGGAGTATGGATGGGGACAAGTAAACAAAATGAACATTTTGAGTCGGCTGCGGCCTGGCACCTCGAGCCAATTGGTGGCGGTGCCATCGAGCCCAACTCGATGATTTTCACCGCAGCGGATTTGCTCACTCAGGCACTGACTTGACTGACGGACGGGAATGTGGGGATGGGACTGGGGCCGATGTAGCCGCCGTATAGCTCCTCTTACGCAATGTTGTCTTATGGCAAGAAGACTTGGTTGGTTGGGCTTGCGTGCTTGGAAGTGGGCAGGTGCATTGGATGGAATTGATGTAGCAGCTAAGCAAAGCAAGCAGTATCAGACAAACTTGTAGACTTGGAAAGGCTGGAAAGAATAATATGAGGACATAGTAACTGTGAGTGTTACAGTCAGTGTTGTAGTACGTCGCAGAATAAGAGAGGACGGGGAGGTGAAAATAAAATTTGGGAATTTTGAGAAGGTAAGTAAGTAGATATAAAGTGTTTGAAAATCTAAAGCTAAATACTTTTGGGAAGCCACAACAATATAATGACAGCTGAGTGAGATATGGATGAAAACATTGGAGTCACATTGACTCTGTGACATTGTCCCTAGGTAAACAAAAGCTGTGGTTGTGTGGATTGTGGGTGTTTAAATGAGGGAGGTTTTAATAAAGTGGCAGTGGCAGCATGTAAATAGAGTGGGAGCATTATTAATTGTGGTTTGATTTATGTGGCTTTTTTTGCAGCCGTTCTCAAAAAAGATTTCAAGATGACGATCGTTATGAAGCCCGTGTCTGGCTGTGAGAAGAAGCCACAGGATCTAATGGCCGAACCGTTGGTCGTTCCGCAGGAAGTGAGCAGATTTATTTATGTAGACGTAAAATTCTTGTGTCATGCTTTTTTATGGTTTAAATCTGCGGAATTTAGATGATTGTGATGATTTTTTTTGGGGGGGGGGGGCGTAGTATGTCTTACGTGAGGAAGGAGGTTTGGGACAGGATGTATGTGATTAGGGAGGCTTGGGAAGGATGGGACGGGAACGGGATTGAGCTATTAATGATTCATTGTAACTGGGTTATGATTGTGAAATCAGTTGTGGAACTAGCTTGGATGTTAATAATTAGTTTCTGTGTGATTTTTTAGGCTTTAAAGCCAGAGTTTGTGGATGTAGAGACTGAATTTTCAATGAAAGACTCAGCGAATGGGGAATGAGTGAAGGATGTTAAGACACCTAGGACTAGGGCTTTAAATAATCTATAGTTTTGGGGGTGAAAGTGGATTTAGTGACGTCATTTCTGAATCTGCTTATGTCTTTGTATAGAACACTGGTGATGCGGAGAAAGGTGGTAAAGATATCGGACTGGGAAAGTTGGATGCGGGTTTGAATGAACGCTATCATTACATCCTTCGCACTCGAGTTGGTCGCGTCTCGTCAGCGGCAACACTGTGTCTGCTAATCACAGCTCTCTTGGTGATGACAGTGGGACTTTTCGGTGGACTATACATATACAGTCAGATGACTCGACCCTCAGTAAGCATCGGTCAAATATTCATGAGGGATTGCGAAGTTGTGGCTAATTAAGAATTACTCGTTCTCAATAGAGTCACAGGTACAAGCATTTCTGTGGAACACCAAAGCTGCATTATGATGTTGACTCTGGAGAGGGAGACTTCTCGGGAACACCCATTTTTTCCATTCCGTTGATGACTGAGAAAGTGAGCCCAAAAGTAAGATATGATTTTAAAAGTGAGCCTAAGGATTTCGTGAGTGAAGCATTGTTTTATATTCACATATATATGTTCGATATTTGTCAGACTGTTGGAGAGGATGGAGCTTCATTTGTCTTTGGAGCTGATGATCCTGCTGTGGCCAAGTTTTTCCGTGAGGATGTTGAGCTTGATTTGGAAAATGGGAAATATTCCAAAGTTGAGGTTCCGGACTTCAAGAATGGACGAATGGGTCGATTTATCCATGAATTTGACTCAGTGCGTTACTTATGTGTAAATGGTGGATTCAGCCATAGTTCAGGCTCATAGAACTGATTGATTTTTGTTTGCAGAACAAAACCGCCATTGTTGACCAAACGATGAAGAGATGCTTTATCATGCCACTGGATCGTGAGAGAGTGCTGCCACCAAAGTCCATGTTTGACATGATCCAGAAAATGTGGCAAGGTAGGGTCATTTGATGTCCTCTTTATATGCTGAATTGATTTGAAAATGAGTCTTGAAAATTTATGTTGTTCTTGCTCACAGGATACTATTCCGTCAACACAGGGAGGGTTCGAGAGACCATGAGAGTCGTTTATCCCCCACTGAATGACTTGTCGGATCTTGGGAATTACATTCAGCAAGAATGTCAGGACAAGACCACTTATAGCCTTGAGAAGACCATGGGCAGATGTGAGTGTTGTATTTTTCACCGGTTCTCTCATGTCGTAGTAATTTCCCTCGTACAATTTAGCTAGCCAGCTAACTCTATCTCTCTCTAAGACAAGTTGTGCTCAAATTGATCAAGTAGCTAACTTTCGATAGAGAATACAATACCGGGGAGATTTTCTTCGGTTCGTTTGGATCAAGCCATATGTACAGGAGTAGGTTGCATATAAGGGAGGGAAAACTCTTTAGGTGTTAGTTCTTCTTCTGCTTCCTCTGCTCGGAAATGGGAAGAGCGCCAGGTCATTGTGCAGTTTGGACTTTGTTGATTGGAGGTTGTGTGCAGCATTCGGAAACACACTAAGTTTGACTTGGACACGTAGGAAGCTGACTTAGTTTTATATGTGAGTAGATGGCCACTCGTGTGGTTGTGTGCCGAATTTTTCACTCGCCCGGCACGTCAGTCAAATCTGCCTTGGATGAAGATGGAATGAGCTTATATAACCTGTCTTTTTTCTCTCTCATTTCAGCTTTGAGGAAGAGGAAGAGGAGCGCATTAGAAGTCGCTCAAAGGCCCTACGTTGAATTTACGGGGAAGACCACGGTGGAATACCTAATTGAAAACCTGCATCAGGTGGACCGCTACGAAAAGCAGAGGAAATAGATTATTTGAACATGTTAGTCACGGGTTTGCAATCATCGTACTACATCATCATCCGACAATGCCATCATCCCTCTGCCTATATCAGCAGCAGTGACGAGAGACATAAATGTAGTTGTCTTGAATATTGATTTTTTTTCGTCTTTACTGGAACCATCATAATAGTGAATCTCAAGCGATATGTATGTTCACCAAACCAACCAAAGGTATTCCATGTGTGCGTAATGATTAATGGATCGTGTTAAAATTTCTTAGGGCTTGAAGTCGTTCCTTTTGGTAAATATAAGTATACGCATTGATTGCTCCATATTCGTTAGCATGGATTTGTTTATAAACATTCCGTTGTGGATTGGTTCTATGACCCCTGCGGTGATCTAACTTTCCCACACGGACGTAGAGACGAAGAAGTCGAGGGACTTCGTAGTATTACAATCAAGTTACCGACAATGCAATGCATTGCTCTGTTTTCCCCCTGTTTGTAGCACAATTATTACGTACTGTAATACCCCCTTTAGTACAATGCTATTGAAGCATCCATGTAGATGTTCCATGCGATGTAATTCGATCCTATACATTCACATATTGTAATTTCTATGCCAAGGTTGCCGTCGTGTATTGTTCCAGATATGTCACCTTGGTGTTTATTTTAGTTCAAGTAAGCATTTAGTATTTTATTAAGTGTCTCTTTCTACAGTGACTCGCCATGTTGTAGTACCCTCATAGATAGTGACAGTAGGATGGGAAAGTTGATGAGTGAAGGTCAAGATTATGGTCGTGAGTGGTTGGTGGTGGCGAGGATGCAAGTGAATCATGAGAAGTCTGCAAGCTTGGAGGAGGACAAGATGGATTGAGTGTCCGTAGTTAGCGCATGATATTTCGCGGAAGGAGGGGAGGTGATCGCATAGGGTGTCACCATGAATTTTTCATTACTGCGTATGTAATTTAGGAGTAATAAAGGGAAAAAACTACTTGTCTGTGCTGCGTATCTGGACGGAGCTTGAGTATGTATTATGAATACACGCACCGTCTGTAGCTCTCAGATGACAAGCACATAGTATACTTGTACTCTCCATTATTAAATGTTTGTTAATCTTCATCCCCTGTGTATGATAATTATATGAATATGTAATTACATCTATATATATATACTTGAATTATATGCGTTGCTTTCCACGTAAAATAACTTCGCATCCAATTAATAAAGCACGAGAGTTGGATATGAGTACCGTGAATCCATTGTTCTATCATCGTCCATATTTTTTGCATTCCATGAAGAGGAAATCATCGGGAGCAGTACCAGAAGAATTTATTCATCATTTTGTTTATTGAAAATATAATAATGTTGTAACTTGCTTGCTATCATTATTATGTATTAATGTTGAACATCTAAACCACACTAAGGTGGTTCTTTTCTTGTTTTTTTGGCTTTCCATAAGAGGAGGAGTTGATGCGTCATGATATCATGATGAGAGTACGAAGAGCATCCATGCAAATTTAGACAACAGTGCAATAGTAATAATAGTATTATTACTATTACACTCACAGTAAACAGTGTTAATGGTAATGGTAGCATATTTTTACGGTAACAACGGTTGTTTTTTTAAATTTATAATGTCATGCATGACAACATTTATCATATACTTAACACAGTAACAGTATCATTATTATTTGCTTAGCCATTGACTCATCCGTTCCTTTCCAACTTTCTCCATTAATTATCAGTGCCATCCTTCCGAATATTACAATGCAATGCAATGGTTATTATTAACATGACTACGATGTAGTGATTTTATTTACAGCTTAACTCATCAGGCACATTATGAGTATTGAGGCACTTTTCGCGTATTATTATTCGAGTACACAATGCAGTGGGAGGATTGGGATCGACAGTCGTAGTTAGTACGTCAGGTTGTATCGTAAATATGGCATCAACCGGCAGGTAATGGCAGGAAGAGCTTTCACCATAGAACACGGTAGGAAAGTGAACACAGCTCCCGCTTGTCACGAGCAAAACTTGAATGTATTAGAATAGAAGAATGACAGTATTGTAGGAGAATATCGTGAGGCCAGAGCACCGGATATTTCGTGGAAGGAAACGAGGAGAAATTTACTGTGGGAAATTCACACTTTTAAATCATCTAGAACAGGTGAATAATTGCTATAATTTTTCTTTAGAGAAGGTTTGAGCGTTTGGGAATGTGAGTATCCTGCAAAGGAACTGGTTTCAGCAGAAGCAGCGCTACTGCCACCACTGCCCCCAGTTGTGCCCATATTAGTCTCTGCACTGAATTTGACAGTGGGTGTAGTCCTCTTGGGCGGTCGAGGACAAGTTTGAGAGCCACTTTCATATTTTTGTATTGCGGACACAGGATTACCTACCGGTTGGCCACTTGCTGTCCCAGGCAGCTGCTCTTTCATAGTTAGGCTGGATCTTCGTGCGAAACTTTTATTGATATTTGTCATACGTGAGTAATCCGGTGATCCGTCATGCCTAAGACTGTCAAAACTTATATTCATCATGGCAGCAGCAATTATGGCATCTGGCATTGTCATTTCGTAGTTGTTTTTCAGATTCAACGACGACGGGTTATTCCTTTGTAGACTTGCTTGCTGCTGCTGCTGCTGGGCAAGTTGCTGTTGCTGCTGCTGGACTTGATGTTGCTTGATGTCAGCCCGCTTGAGGGTAGACATCCGATGAGGATGGATGTTGCTTCCGTAGACATCTCCACACTCTGAACTCCCTGATGACGGATGCACGGCAGGTAGCTCTCCACAGATATTTGGCATCGGGTGTTGAGGACCTGTTAATTGGACAATTTGTCCATTCTCTTTACGACGGATTTGATGATGCGGCCCAACGATAGACGATGAGCCCACTTGAGACAGCGGAGAATCTCTCCCTTCGTTACCTTCATTGGAGTTGCGCCGCTTGTCACGCTGGTAGTAAAATGCAGCGAATATCAGGATATTCAGGATGAGCAAGGAACAACCAATGGCTATGGTTACGGACAGGGCTGTCGAGTACAGTTGAAATCCATCATTGTCTTGTGCTCCATGTCCGTGACCATGAGCAACGGAGCCCGAAACAGTGCCCTCCTCACTGCCATGCGTTAGGTTTACTGCAAACAAATCCACAAGAATTACATGGGCCATCATTTGACAAACACGCACCCATCCGCATTACTACCGCCTGCACCACACTAGACTTCAAACGCACTCCAAAGCCTCCATGTTTCCCTTATTGTAGCCCTAGGATGAAAGTCCGCACAGTTTCAACTTGTCTGAAATCATTATCCAGCTACACCATGTGGCCACTTGTTTACTCATGCACATTTTAAACTTGTCGTAATAAGTCCAGCTTACGGTGCTACTGCAGCAGTCATTCAACTCCTGAAGACTTGTAGGGGACCTCAAATGTAAATAACCAACTTTTGCCAACGCTAAAAGACCCTAAATCTTTATCTGGTATGAAGGAATTTTAAAGTTAATTAACTTCTGTCCTTATTTTTTTCTTAGTGTCATCATCATGTACATAAGGAATATATATAAATATGATGATACGACGGAAAGATTCTACTCACAAGTAAACTGCTATATGGATTAGATGTGCACTTCTACAGTAGACTCGGGAGGATACGCTAGTTTTGGACCAAATTGAATTATTAAAAGATAAGATCAGGTTAAAGTGGCTGATAGCAAAAGCTAAGCGCTAAAGCTCGTCTGTCTGTCTCGGCTGTGCAGGATCCTTAATGACATATTAGATGGAAGATAAGCTGGCCATGGAGGTAGATTGGGAAGAGTCTCACCGTGCACACATATAGACAAACATGAGCGAGTGAAAGGGATACCGTGATAATTCGGATTGTGTTCCCACAAAGGAGGTCCGACGAGCTGTATGGTGGGCGGGGAGGGAGTTGAAGTGTTTTGAGCAGATGACTCGAGGGACGATAGGACGGCTTGACCTGCATTCCCACTGCCGTAGCCGGTAGGGCTGGTGAGTACATGATGACTCCCTGAAGTCCCATAACCATTTTTCATAAGATCTGGAACAAGATGGAGCCAGAAAGAAAGCTTATGGGCTCGATAGTGTGTCCGTACACGCGGCTTCATGTCTGTAATCGATCAACATCAAATAAGTGAGTCGTCATCAACCCTTACAATGCACTAATAAATTTCAATTAACTTCCCCAGACGAGTACCTATCACTGTCACACGTACTCTTCTCACACTTTTTTCTTTCTCTCACACAGATAAATTACACAGTCAGTAATCACAATAACCCGCTATCTAAGCTAGTAAACTGTACTTTTGATATCGTTACTAGTATTACAATAGGTGACTTGCTCCATCAATCAACTAAATGGACAAGGTGGACATAATGCACTCACCTATAGCCAAGTATTTCTTATACAATGAGTCATAGGATGGCCACTCGGTAACTTTCGACTTGGATGATTTGTCTCCCGTCAATCGGTTGGTGGGACTTTGCGCTGGTGAGCTCCCCTCACCATCCATGTGAGCTTCGTTAGGATTCCTGCACGTGTAACATGATGGTATCAGCATTAAGTGATTGCGGTGGACACAGGAAAGCTCATGAGATTATATCTAACGTTTTGGTATTTTACGAAGCGGGCCCGGACGCATTACAAAGCTGCGATATGAGAATTTCCTCATTGCACAGGACATATGAGCACACTGGGGAGATGGGTATGAGGAAAGCCAGACAAGAAGAAAGAGAGGAGGGCTAAGGAGTCATATAATTGCCTACGCTTACCTTCACATCAAACAGCTTTAATCAAAGCTCACTTAAACGGAGTCATAGCAGTGACCATTTGTGATAAATTAATCCTCGCCACTAGCTACATTTAATCTGTATAATGTAAGTGGTCATATCTGATAGCAGTCATCTCTCAAGCCTTATCATATATTGAATGGAAACAAGTCATGCGCATGTTGCTTACTTCAACACTATTATTGCTCCCAGACATGGTCTAATGTCCCCATGTTCTTGTGTAATCTTCCTCTCACTGCCCTCAGGCTTTCACCCAATGACTTTCCTTCCACAACAAAGTAAAACACATGCACACACGAGCACTTACGCATTTTTCTACAAACAAATATATCTCCAACTCCCATGTACATCACATGCATGCATGAAGAAATACGACACAGCCTCGTTCACTCATTCACTGGTGCATACATAAAAATCTAAATGAACCAGCGACGACTGTCTGGATCAATATGCTTTGCAAACCTCTCGGGAAAAGTCCATAGGAAACCGAGAAGGCACACAGAGACAGTCAAGAGTAGGAGAGAAGGAAAAGAAAGAGAGAGAGAGAGAGAGGGGGCGAAAAAAACAAAAACAATTAAGTACAACTGAGTGACTCAAGAGGGTACAATATGGGGCTGTGACTACTGGAGAAAGCTGTGTAAGTTGGAAAAAGTGCCCCCGCATGCTGGGAATTTATACAGCTTCTTCTCTCCATTGCAATCCAAGATAATCCAATAAATTCATATCTGGTGTAGCATGTGTCCACAAAATCTCCACTAGAGAAACAAAATACACAGTCCGCATGCAGTGGAGAAAGTAAAAGTTCTCTATGCTGTTCGACATCCACACAGACTACAGTCATGCTGGGCTTGCATGCAGGAAGAAAGTTGGGAAATCCTTGGCTCCATAGTGACTCCTCTCACACAGTACTTGACTCCACAGAGTAGTTGAAAATAATTCATCATATTACATTGAAGAAAAAAACATCGTCAACCCGATCATCATGACGATTGACACATCTCTTTCATGTGTACACATATTATCAGCGCAAGTTTAGTACTAATAGATGCGAGGACATTTTAGGAACATCAAGTGGTACAAGCTTGAGAGGGAGGAAAGGTATATGATCATAGAGCTTATGATAGCACAAAGGTTACATTCATATGCCTTACCCTGTTCGTATAAAATTCGACCAGAGGAGTATTACAGTCTGTGACAGTTGGACTTCATTACGCGTGAAATTCCCAGTGAAAAATCCCAATTTCGTCAGTCCAACGTCCTCTTGTCCGCCATGTAGACCAGAATGATCCCCAATGTTACTGCTCATGCTACTACTACTACTCAGTCCACTGCCAGGTGATGGGACCGCATGGAAATAGAGCGGCACTCCCAACACGTACATTACGTCTTCTCCATGAACGCAGCCCAGCCTCTGTAACATAGAATATGAACACAATTTGCAGTTTGAGTCACACAAACACACTCCCTCGCATAGTTTGATTACTGCCAAGTCCAGGTTCGTTTGCGAGCTTTGTCAGTATAGTAGCCAGGAATATTATCCCGCTTTACTTTTTCAAGGTAGAAAAAGTAAAGGGAAAACTTGTACCATCATCATCCACCCACTTTCATCCGGGAAGCAATACCTCAGCTCGTACCTTCAGAATGATCCAACTTCTTTTTACAGCACGTTATTAGCAAGTTCTTGACTGAGTAACTATAGACCTTACACAGAGAATGAGAGAGACGAAACATGCCGAAAATAATCACAATGAAGACCAACGGAGCTATAGTTTCTCGAACAATGTTAAAGCGCGTGGGTATTGTGCCTGTAAACCAAGGACAGAGAATGGCTCTCCATACTTGTTCACTCATTTCCCTCCCACTAACTTTTTTTCTCTCTTCCTTCATCTGATGATAATGATGATGCATGGGAGATTTTTCTGGGTCTTCTCAACCGTAAAAATCATACACAATTAGCGTCTTCACTCTTTAAGTGCTTCGCATCTTTCATGCGTTCTTCATAGCAGCCGATGAGGGGAAAGAATGGAGTGAGCAGAGAGAGCGAGAGAAAGCTTTTTCGCTGCATACTCACGCCCTTTTTTTCTACTATTTTCCCTAAATGAGCCTGCACTTAGCATCCACAGTGCCTTCATAACAACTCCTACTGTTATACTGAAGGGGACTCTTAGAGTTGGCAGAACTCATACAGAGATGCTGGAAGGAAGCACATGCGGATGTAAGTGTGTACACAGTCAAAATAGGCGCGCCCCCGTCTTGGATTATGAGCGAGAGAGAGAGAGAAGGATTGAATGAGTCTGTGCATGTGTATAGGATACGGGCATGTATTTGAGTAAAAAGTGACTACATTTCATCAAGTTTCTTCCAGCACAAGCAGCTTTGAAAAACGTGGAACAGCCGGAAGAAAAATGCATGAAAGTACCCACACGCACACAGATTACCACGATGCGTGTAACGGAGGATTCAGTTCCAGGAACAACTTGTTCAGCTGTCTCTCTCTCTCTTCTAAGACGAACTACCAAGGAAAGCACAATGTTGGAGTTGTAACAGCGGCGACATCGTCCTCATCATTCCAGCTCGTACCTGCACTTTATCCCAGCTCAACGTATACACTCCAGGCTTTCCATTTGCCGAGGAAACCAAAAGAACAAATCGCCGTCCTCGTCCATTTCTTCTATACTCGTACACTCAGACAAGTCTACAGACAAACAGCAAGCCTGAAAGGATGCTAGGCATTGACATATTACAGAAAACCAAGTTGTTTCCTCAGAGCACATAATCCTTATGCGTGTAATCTCAGGCGGTGAAAAAAGGAAGACAAGTGCATCCAGTTAGCTAATAGGATCTCACTAATGATAAGTTTATCCTGAGCTTTTATAAGCTAGTAACACACACACAACAATACGTACTATATGCCATATCCCGTGCCCGTACTTACATAATATGAGGTAGTTTATCGAAAGGAACAGCATCACTAGGACTTCTCGTCTAGAACCACCGGCAAAGTTCCACTACATGAACCGACATTGTTCTTGAGTGAAACAAGGGACACGGTTCGTTAGAATCTCTTGTTACTCGAGCAGTGAGCAGTAGCCTTGACGTGTCTATTCCACTTCATGTGCTATGTGCTTCATTCCCTTCCTCCATACGTCTACAACTAAGGTCCACTAGCTTCTTGGCGACGGCTTCCAACTATCTCTTGGTTCAGGTGATAACATTGATCAGTCTGACACAGATTGGCTTTACTTAGCAACACTCTCACTCATTCAAGCTTTCTGTAATCCGCCTCGGAATATGTTTTTATGAACTTGTATACATTGGTAAAATGTACAGTCATTCCGACTAGTTCTAAAGGATGTACTCGACAGAGTTTCGTTGCAGCATCAAGAAATTAATGGAATATAGCTGTATGAGCCTGTATGAAAGTTGGAGTGAGGACCATACCTCGATGGAAATTATCGTAGTGGATGCTACTATAGACGTTCGGTCAAGAAGATGAGCCGGGAACTAACGTTGGATTGAAATTAGTCATTTACTAGAGAGCATTAGATGCAGAGAGGGCGGAGAAGAGGCTTACTGGGTCATATCTAGGGCAAGGATCCATTAAGAATCCACTAAAGAGCACTGAGTATGAGAGACTACTACTGGGAAAAGGACCTCGTGAGAATCAAGATGAGAGCTCAAGTCCCAAACTACCTCCGCACGTCAGTGCACTTGTCTAGTGTACAAGTGCACTTTCATACCATTCTTCTCCATTTCTTGAACAGTTTCCTTGAATTTTCTCTACCACCGACATCTTGTACCCTCCCGTATCCATCTTTCTGACGTCCTTCCCCTGATTACAAGTTCGAGGAAGCCTGACTCCATCATCAGTTTGACCCCATGGACTCTTGCTTTGTAACATCACCCGCCGCCACATTACATCTGCCTGCCGTCAGCCTATTCTCTGAATTGGTAATTAATGGGCTGCAAATGTATGCATGCTCTCACTGAGAGAAGAAAGATGAGTGAAGGTACTTATCAAATTGCTCCAGACAGACACCACGGGACAACCGTTGGTTATTCATGAGCTTTCAAGAGATTTTATTTAGTTTTTCGAGTGTGCAGTAATGGCAGTAGCGGTTTACTGTCAACATGCTGGATTCCGAGTGGTTAACGACCCAACTGTGAGTCTTGTTTTTCTGAGTTTTTCACGCAAGAGCGAATCCCATGTCCCAGTGGTGAGGAGAGAAAAAGTCAATGACCGATTTCTAACTTTTACAACGACTGCTGTTGGGATTTAAGGGCTCACTTATGGGAAATACATCATGGTATTGAGACATTATCAGTCCAGCAGCTGTGGAAATTCGCTGTCCTATCTATCTCCCATACCGTCACACATGGGAATGCTCCTGGCTGTTATTCCTCAAGGGCGAGTATAATTAACTCACGAGTCTATTTAATGCACATCCCACTACTACTGCTTGTATGACCTACGGCGTTCATATCTTTCTTCCAGTAACAGTCTAACGGAGCATTCCCTTTGTTTCCCAGCCCACTAGTTCATTTGCATCCTTGCAACTCATGCGAAATATATGTGCAGTTGCGTCAGAGCGAGCGTTTTGCTCTTTACGCAAGATTTACAGCCAAGATTAGATGCGAAGAACAAATTGCATTGCTAATTTTCCTCGAAATGTACACTGCTATCTCACAAGCTTAGAAAACACCACCACCCACTTCTTCTTGAAGCATTACTGGAAAGGTGCCGGTTTTAGTAGTGGGAACTTAATTGGTAAGTATCTCATAAAATTTACTACCACCTTGTCTCAACATGAATCTCTCCAGGCCCTCGCCATGACAGCTCCACTACTCATCCATGAAGTACAATATTTAGGATTGCTCACGACTGCGTCGTTACGGATGAGCTTGCTATATGCCATAGAGCTTCGCTCCGCATAGTACAAGACACTTCAACTACAATTAGACCTCGAGTTATTAAAGACCATTATATACCTAACAAATAACCTTCCATTTTGTTTTCAAGGGAGCTCATCATCCCAGTCTTGCACAGTTGTACCTCAATTCACCAGAGGATACGCCTCCATTGCTGCCAAGGTTCAGCCCTTGATTGCCTCGATTGTTCCTCTGAGTTTTTCAAGTTAGTGAGAAAGGTCTTTATGCCTAGGTGGTGGCTTGGTGGTGGTAGGAGTCGTCAAAATAATATGAAAGCTTTTAAGAGCTGATCAGTATTATGTGGGGTGATAAATACAAAGGAGAAAACCGGGTTTGTGGCACAAAGCCGCAGACCCGTAGGGGACCCAAATCCGCTGACAATGCTCCTTTCCTGCCATCTCTATGGTTTGTGGTCCGACCATGCAGGATGGAATTTCATTGCAATTCTACCACCACATCGTATGTGCGTTCACAGGAGCAAATCCTCTTAGTACATACCTACACACACTCATAAAGATTATCCATCAAATTGGGTCCGTAAATGGTGGATCAACAGCTGGGTCGAATTGGAATTATCATACTCTCTGCCCCCGTTGCTGCTAATGCCAGCTTGAAAAATCCTACTATGCAACCCTCACAACTATGGTCACCTGCGCTTACCATATTGCAAACGTGGCATATCTGTGATCACATTCATTCAGGAACCAAATCTATAGTAAACATTTTCACGTAAGACTAGAAAGAATAACGAATCGGCAGCATTAACACTGCTCCGCATCGTTGTTCACAGTAGCATGGTGGGGGATACACAGTGGGAGAAAACTCAATTAAGTAGAAACTATGATGTACTCCAGTGAATGCTGCCTCGTTGCAATGTATAGCGCGCGTGAAGGTAGAACAAGTCCAACTTTGAATCTGAGTTTACTCCAGTGATCGATCCGACATCAAGCTAAAATGTGAAACACTAAATCACGACCTGTGAGGTCCCACTGCTAGCCAGGAGAAATTCGAGGGAAAGCGTTCATCAAATCCTTATAGCCGTCAATCTGCAGTGTCTACAGGCATGTCTTAGCAAAGATTAATGCTTACAATGATTCTCTTACTCTCACAAGAATGAGAAGCATGTTGTGCGTAGCTAGGGATTAGTTAAGGAACAGAGAGTCCTTGTAACTGCAGCACTGAGAGCACGTTTAAGTGCGTTCGACGATGCAACATCTCAAGCATATAATGGATTGAGACGTATTAAAATATTTCCTAATGAAGCATCCCACGCCGCACTTTCAAATTAATTCACTAATCTTTGTCAGCCAATAGTATAGAGTAAGCAAGAGAGAGAGAGAGACACACACACAGAAAGAAGGCGAGATATGTGTAAGAAGACGGGACGTTTGAAAAACAGGAATGAGTAGAGTTCCATCGTTGTCTTCTTCTCTTTCTCCATACACGGCAATATCATAATCCACTCAAGCGAACACATATTCATATAGAAGTTTAGGCAGTAAAAGATGAGAGGAGCGTGTTCATCTAGCACGGCGCTAATTAGCGCATAGCCAACACACAATCCTTCCAATCATGAGACTCCCTTAGTCATCATCATGACTTTCAAATGCTCCTCCAGCCGCTAGGCCTGAAAATTTGTCTTGAGACTTGCTGGCAAAATTCTCCATGTGAATTAGTAGTGAAATTTAACTCATTAACTCTTCTCTCTCTCTCTCACTGTCTCTTGTCTCCTTCGCCTTTTACTCCATCCCTTTCTCTCTCTTAGTCTACCTGTGGCCAAACTTTCAAACTTCATCAATTCGCTTTCCTTGTCCAATTATTCCACACACATAGACAATGTCGTACTGTCCTCTACAATAATGCTATTCACACAGATATCATTGAGTAGAGCTAGTAGAGACAGTAGAATAGAAAAACTCTGTTCACGTTCAAAAACTTCTGTACTTTAATCGTATCAACAATATTCTTCATCATCCTGCTGTACAAGTCCTCATATTTATTAACGCATTCAAAATGACAGAAGGAACTGAGTTGGGCTCGCTCCAAAGTTTCTTCATCCGCCATGAAAGTGATGATAATGACAGAGTTATTGTAAATCCTCCAGGCTTCCCAACATCATTAGTGACAGCAGAGGCACACACGCACACACATACACACAAAATCCCTTATAATGGTGGAAATATACTTACCTGAGCATAGTCGCTTACTTTCGATTGATACTCAAAGACATAAAAGTATGATTTGGAATTAGACTGAGAGTGCAAGTCAGCAACTTTAACTAGTGGAGCCACCACCTGGAAATGAATAAATAAATGCATCGATGTTAGTTACATTAATCGCAGCACTCATGCATTAGGGCTATAGGAGTAAAAATTGAGTTCCCTCAGAGACCTCGCTGGATGCTCAATACGTACTTGAATCACGCACCGAAGTTCAGCCTGGCTGCGAGACAAATGATAATTGAAAGTTGTAGCAGGTTCGAGGTAACTTATCAGACTCATGTTAACTGCCATGTACGATTCGTTACACTTAACGGAGCTCCAATGGCACAGCGCAAATTACCCTGTTCTCTCTGACATTAAGAAAATTGCTATAGTTGGGGAAGAACTTTCGTAGAGACCTTGTTGGGTGTGTGAGTAGAGGGATATTGAGGACCACCATTATCAACATCACCATCCACATCTCAGAGCTACCACAATGATACCATAAACACCGCTCGTCCTCTATTTGTCAATGGAATAATGTGCAGAATGTAGAATACAGAGCTGGCTGAGATTGATGAGGAAGTCAAGTGTGTTTGAAGTGAATACAGAGATGGCTGAAGTGACAATAACTTACTTGTGCATCTCCCAGTGCATCCAACGTTTCATCCCGGACACTAATTGGATGTTGTACCGGCCGCTCCCAGTCTGTGTACTCGTGTATAGCTGCAGCTAGGATTTCATTCCGGTGGACACTGGAAGAATAGACAGGCTGATTAAAATTTACTTCCCATTTAAATTATTAGCCCTTCACACACAAGCAAACTGAGAGGTAGAGAAAGTGTAATCTCAGCTCTATAGCTGCCCTGACTGAGCACCTTGCTTGTTGGTATTACTACTGTTGATAATTACAGGTGCCAGATTTATTGCCATAAATGTGTAGGAAACTTCATTTCGCTTGCCCACAGGAGAGAGGAATGGGTCCTATTTCCCTACTACCATCACAAAATCTAATTACACGTAGTTCTAAATGTAAATCCATATTCTCCGCCATGATCAGACTATTCCAAGGTTGGCAATAGGATAAACCATGCGGATCTTTGCCCCGGCCTGTAGCAATATGAATTTACACACAGAATCCATCAAAATTTTAATGGTCACCACAGGAGTTGCCGTTTGACCAACTAAATTTTAAATTATCCTGTGTTTTATTTCATACGAGCAAAAAGGTGGATGAAGGCTCTCAGGGGAATCAATTTTCTCCATGTTCTATATTTTGGGTGTGCGTATACCGATGGCAAAGATCTAAATCTGCCTTTCAATAGCTCTACAGATGCGACTGTACGTGGCGTTTACTGAGGTTAAAAGCAGGGTTTGCATACCTTCGTCTCTCCACTGTCTAAAAGCCTTGAGCTGGGCATACCCACAGAGGAGACATCACGGAATAGGGGAAATTTTCCTATGTAAGGGTCTGTGTAATGTGCTCTCTTATTCCCTAACTTTCTCTCCACTCATCCTCTGTGCTTGTCCCCATTGTCATCGTCGTATATACCCACCACATTACAAAGGAGAAAGTAAACAGAAAATGTTATGATTTAACACAGTTTACGCAGCAGCCTAGCACACACCACATGCCTGGAGAGCACATCATAATTCCGTTACGGCCAAGGACCCTCGCTGTTCGTATTTATGTACTGGAAAACCTATTTCATTCCCTTTTATTCGAGCAACGTGAGTATATAGTAGAGTTGTGCTACACACCCATCCCTGACTGTTCTATTGGACCTCATGTATAGAATTATATGTGCCTGTCTGTGGTAGAACAGACAAGGCATCCTGGTCTAGTCTCCCGCACATTTATTCGAAAATTTAGTGCAAATCGATAAATTCATCAATCAATTGTTGACAATGCGAAAAGATAACAGATGGAAGAGACATAAAAAATGTTGTATGACGAGTTGGAACACTTATTACGAACCTGAAAAATTTCTCAACAAACTGCTTGAGGACTTCCCGTCGCTTCTCTGTCTCAAGACCATATGATGCATCATGATCACTTATGTATGGAAGCATTTCAGCCTTGGTTACGCCAAACATCAGAGGGTATCGGGATAGACGATCCCGGAGTAAGGAGTCGCGAAAGCCTTCCTCAATAATCACACCGTCCTCACTTGGTCCAAACGTTGACCATAGCTGTGGGCAAAATATATGGCATTAGTTTTGCAACATTTTTCACAATATCATCGCTTTTATTGACATTATTACCACGCTTCTCCATACAACACATAAAGTTTTTATTTATTATTTAGAGTTATTTTCTATATTTATATGTCTAGTGTACTTTTAGAGTTATTTACAATTTGCATTGATTTCGAATCTTTGGCAAGTTGTGAGTTTAATTTTACTGCATGGCACAGCTGAAAAAGTTGAACATATGACGAAGTAGATTTTTAAGTAAGATCCAAAGGATTCCCCTTGAATCCTGAATCTCATGATTTCTTGGACCATCTGACATTATAGGTTCTGAAGTGTATGTGTGGATCTGTGTTTGTAATCGTGAGAAAAAATAAGAATAGAAGCTTTATTTTCACTTCTCTTGAGATCTACGAACATGCTTGCCATGTAAACCTTGTCTGCCATGTTTCCCAAAATTTAACTTGTATAGAGTCAACAGAAGAATCCGAAGCTTGAGCTGAGAAATACTCGCTGGCAAGTTTGCGTGTGTGAGGACGAGATATGATAAGCCAGGGAACGATAGGGTGGCAATTCATTATTTTGGGAACATGATTTACATAACGTTGATGATAAATAATGTCTTTGGTATTATTTAGACGTAAAGGCGAGTTACTGGGAAAATCAATGCCACATGAGATTTGAGAAACGTGAGAACGCTTTACCACATTCACATACCACAGAGACTTGACTACCTTTCCCTAGTTAGTGTGTATATGTATAAATACAGAGGGAGGACTAGTTTCTTTCCCAACTTTTCAAATCCAATCCCTCTAAATACATATTGGGAATGAGTCTGAGTGCAAGCTGAGTAATCCATAGCAAGGAAAAGTACTGCTACTATTACTACACAGACTATCCACGATGCTTCGGAATATCTTGTACGCGAGGTGAACATCACGTGGTAAAGCTTTTTACCCTTCTTTCCTCCCGCCATATTCCTCTTGTAAATTCTCGTGCAACTGTAAAAGTTTTGACGGGAAGAAAGTAAAAACTAAAGTAGAGAAGAGACAGTTATTGTGCATGTGCGTGAGCTTTGAGTTTCGTAGTAGTCTGCTCAGTGGCTACGCACGTGTCTGGTGCCGCTCCTTTGGTCCAGCGGTGCGGTGTTATGGCCAAGAACCGCAAGTGCAAGAGGGGAGAAATAGTCTACATTAATAGCCTGCAAGTTTGTGCGAACTGAGGAAATTGTATGAACAAGCTAGAAATTCTTGGCTCTCCGGTGAATACTTAATAACAACACAGAAGGAGTGAAGCCATTTACAGTCCTCTTTCTTGCACACACACAGATTCCTTTCAACCACCGACTTCCTCATGAAATATAAAACACAAAGTAACCAGCAGTCTATACCTTTTTAGTAATGGCCACCTTCAGATCTACACTACCAGCACCACATTAACTGTCTCAACTCGAAACGTATGGATTTATTTCAAGCATGCAGCAGAAAGGGAGAGAGTGCAAGGAACGTACCATCTAATGCTACAGTGTCATTAGCAGAAGTGCAATGCAAAGCCTATCCCAATCTCTCGGCTTACCGCACTCATAGCAATAATTATAAATGGATTCATCTAGACAGAGAGGAAAGCTATGACAAACACGCCAATCGTCATTATATGCTTGACATGCTATCGTTCGTACGTCTCTTTCACCACCCATTTTATTGTCACGAGGACAAAATCCATTCATGGATTCTGTTCGTGCTTTTGATTCATGCATGCCATAGGTTAGTTTTGCACCTAAATAGTTTCTGGCTTTTCGTATTTGTTATACTTGAAAATTACAATTCTGTCGTGAAATTAAGTGTAGTCCTACAGCGAACCATTACTGCTCCTCCTGCCATATTTTTAAAACCATTAGCTAAATCCTTCGGATACAAATTTCAAAATGATATCTACTTTCCTTCACTACAACATACGCAGTAATCTTTTTGCTGCTGACTTTGACTGTGGGTACTACTGCATGCACAAGGAGAAAAGCTGTTTAGATTACTACGCCTGCAACCGGAGAAAGCCCCGACAGACTGGTGAAAAGGGTAGTTGAGCGGGAAAAATCATTTGACTGTTACATCTATACGTACATAGCCCCATCGCATTCAAGTATCTTTACAATAATTATTAGATCCATTGGTCGGACAGATGATTCGTACATATCTGAGTTTACTATATGCAATGTAACCACTCACATAAGATTCTTTCCCTATGATTGAGAAGAAGAGGAAAAAAACTGAGAAAGAAAGCGGATTCAATTCATTTATCTCATTGAAGCATAACATGAATTAATCTAAAAGAGCTCCTATATACGTATGTACATTTAGAACACATGTACAGCTTTGAAGACGAGGCTCTTCTTTCCTGCATATATCTTATGCTCCTTCTCGATCTCGTCTTTCACTCCTTCCTAGCATCCTCCTCCTCCTCAATGTTTGTCAATAATGATGCGCTTCAAATTGAGCCCCCTTTCTACATCCAGTCTCATTTTTCAGTTGCTAACCAGCTTGCTATGAGCTAACATGTGAATGCACATGTAATATTTGCGGCTTGCTCGCTCCCTCCCTTACTCCCCCCGTATGTATACATTACATGCATTACAATCAACTTCTTTCACTATGTTGGCTCACTACGGACGTTACAGTCAAGCGTTACATCTTTATGAGGGCGCCAGTGTGGCGCTTTTCTCCGCACCAACTATGAGTTCTACTTCCTGCCTTCTTCTCTCGTCTATACTCTCACCACCACTAGTCCCGCCACCATTTTTTGCTCCACTTTATCTTCCTGCTCAAGAATTGGACAAAGTGTCGGTCCAAGTGCTCCTTTCTTTACGTACTACCTTCGGTCCGTTGCTAACCGCTCAATATCATATACTCGTTCGACTAGTCTTATCAGAATTCCATCCACTGGGAGTTAGAAACTTGCACAGACAACATGGTCTTACTCATCTTTCTGTATACTCTCACCATCTAATACCACCTTTACCATCTACTCCATTTGCCTATATGTGCCAAGTATATATAATAATGAACTAAATATATGGACAAGTACAATAGCCAGTGGGGGAACCATAAAGGGTCACCCATATTATTAGCATCCTCATGGGTGCAGCATTGTTTCCTACGGACGACCTCGACGGAAAAGAAAGCCCCAGCAGTGTTATCCCATGTGTAGCATCGGTGGAAAAGAGGGATTTGTGCAAAATTAACATCGCCAAGGGGACTGGTGAGATGACAGCAGTTGCATATTAGGCGAAAATACGACCATATTATCCGCTTCCTGGAATAAGTAAACCATCCTGTTATGCTGACATGGCTTCATGCACCAAGGCGGCTAGCATGTGGCTGAAAAATTCATGTCTTGCTCAATACTACAACGTATGCCATCGTCAGACTTTTTTTTGTTACTTAGGGAATCTGCATGTGAAACAGTTTCCTCACGTATGCACGTACATCTTCACCATTCCCTGGCCTTGTCTTGTCTGAATGAGGCTAGAATAGAGGCAAAGGATTAGAAAGGCAGCAAGGAGAGAAGAAGAGGAGCTGGCGGAAAAAGGCAAGCTTATTTTGAAAACCTCCATTCCATCAGCCGTCTCAATGCATATGGAGGAGAAAAGAAGCGGAAGAGAAATGTTGATCGGTGAAAGTGTGTGCAGCGATAATAAGGCAATCCAAAATATAACCTCACTTGTCCTTACACATGCACTCACACGCACACACACGAATACATAGAATATATTCGAATCCAATCCTACGAAAAGAGTCAGGTTAGTATTCAGGGCTTATTCCGAAAAGGAAAAGCGACTTAACACACCTTGCAGATTCCTGTATTTTCCATAGAAGTTCATACGCAGAAAGATTCAAGGCGCATAAGAAGGTATGAGAAAGACGCAAGTTTTCTCTCGACGATGAATCCAAAACGGCATTCTAAAATTCCGGAGCATAGAAGGGTGGATATAGAGAGAGAGAGGGAGGAAGGAGGAAGAAAATGGGAGACTTAAAAGAAGCCTATTTCGTTTGTCAGCGAACAGGGAGAGTGTGAGAGGAGAGAGTCCAGAGCTACGAGCGGCATGAGTGACGACAGTGTGGCTTACGTCTAATGCATGCAAGGAGGACGTGTGAGAGTCGCAGTTAGAGTGTGGCTGGAAAGGTGGCAAAAGATAAATGTCCTCATATAATCTTGATCATAATCCCACATCCGCACTCGTGTATTATTTCCCTGGCCCTTCTTCGGCGTCACCATCTGTATTTCCTCTCTGCGTCTCGAGAGAGGAGCTCAGGCACGCAATTTGTGTACTACATATTCTTGCTTATAGTGCGTGCACTTGTACACACAGGAAGCTAATGGCACGTAAATAAAATGCCAACAATAATCATAATAATTTCAACAGCCATTCATTTTTTTTCCTCTGTGCTGAATAGTTTGGGGATAGGACTGGGAGGAGGTGACACACCATATGCTGTACATTTTTAGCTCATGCATGATCATCATGAAGACGATGAGGGAAGAGTTAAGATGGAATTTCAGCCGGTATTACTATCCGTTTCAGCAGTACACACTGTAATGTGCTCAATTGCTCTCGCATATTCCCATGTCAGTAGGCTATTTAAGTGACAATCTTCAAAAATCCTTCATCCACATTACATAAAGCATACACTGCCTCCTGCCGCTCTCACTTCCGCATATTCTGCTTACATCCTCACCACAAAATTCTGCCGCTCATACGTACGTCGTGATGCAATCATATATGCGCATCCATTTCCTCCAAGTACTTCCGTCATCATCACTTCACAAGTACAGGATACAAAACGGCTGGAATATAAAGGACAGTGCACTGTGAGCAGGAAAGCTGTAAAGAAAAAGTGATAATAAATTTCTTCTGCACTGTCAATATGATCAAGTTGAGAAAATGCATGTTGACAAGATAAAGTATCCTTGTACTTACGCAAGCCGACATGGAACTGTCAGCAACAAGATCAAGTCAATGTTCCAGAATTACGTATACAACCTTTAGCAACTGACTAGATCAATGTAGAAAGTTTGATGCTTTCGAAACTTTTGCTACCAGCACTGCGTAGCATTAAAAGAACAAGCCGTTGCATTATACAAGCATGAAGATTCCCATGTCCTTTCCTCTGCTCCTTGTTAAGCCAATGGGTGTGGAGGGCACACGGTAGTGAGAAGGTAGCTGCTTATGGTGGTGGCGTAGAAATTAATTCATTACCGCCACCAGACGCTTGAGAAGAAGAGCGCGAGATATGCTCACAGAGACTGTACCACTTCACTTCCAACCTCTCTTCTTCCTGCCTCTAATTACGCTGGACATGAACTGGAAGTGACTACAATTCATATGCCAAAGTATTTTGTGCCGGAAAATAGTCCTCGTGTGATTACAGTATTAACGACCTGTGAGAGGCACATGGGAGCCGGAGGACTTAAACTTGCTAAATACTACATAGGCTATGTTGCTTATTCCCTTAGCTTGACTTCCTTCACTATCCAATGCACCTAGTCATGCCTACTACAAACATATATTGCTAAGCTCCTAAGTTGTCCAATTAGAGCAGCAAAGTCCGTTCTGGGAACCACACGACCTCAGCAGTGGCAAAATTTCTCCAGTACTCTTGCTACCAGAAAAGATAATCTTACCATTTGTTGTCTGCAATTTAAGTTCACTCTGCTTTTCAAAACACTCGTGTAACAATTCCATTGCATTTCTTGGGACCTAGACAAGGGTGTAAAATCCAAAGTTTTGGAGTTTAAGACTATGGATTGGGGCTAAACCTCTCATGCGCATGGATTAGGATTCTGGAATGTGGACTACAATTGAGTTGGATGGATCAATTTTTTTTAAAATGAAGCATTTTACAGATGAAACTTAAGTACACACATTTGGATTACATTTTGGATTATTCCACCTTGAAATTCACATGCTCCAATCGGGATTCAATTATGTATTTAGAATACTAATAACTTTGCAGCTTCCCGAGGTGTAAGTCACAGATCCAAACGATATTATGGGGAAATGATAGTTCGTAACTAGTATGTTTTATGGGTAAAGCCGCTCGGCTGCATGGGCCTTAGAACACATTTAAAAATTAAAAATTTTCGAAATC